>JAWQUT010000374.1:346127-362939 GCA_033807755.1 Ellobium chinense | reverse complement strand
GGGGGGGGGGAGAAAGAGAGAGAGAGAGACAGAGAGAGAAAGAAAGAGATAGAGAGATACAGACAGACAAACGGACAGACAAATACACAGACACACAGACACCCAGACACACAGACAGAGGGAAGCAGGGACGGAGGGAAGGAGGAGGAGAGCTGGGAAGACAGGCGATATGATTTCCAGGAAAAAAAGTACAGGATTGTCATTATCGCTTACGTTCTGTTTGTTTTGCCCATTGTTTTATTGGTTTTTTGTTTTTTGTTTGTATATTCTGTGTAATGACCTTTATTCACATAGTGGATCTTCGACCCATCCACAAATATTTAAATCATAGGTATTCATGGTACCAGTTCAATGATATACACACAGTGCATGACGAGACTGTACAGAATTCATTGTCAGCAGCAACACTTAGATCATGGCTCCAGGATTTGTCAATTTGTGCAAGCTGCATCTAAAATCACAAAATCACAAAATCACAAAATAATAATAATAATCACAAAATGATAATAATAAAGACATTGCGGTTTATAAGTCTCTTATCTATGCTAAAGCCCGTTCGCTCGACTTCACACTATTATGGCCCCAGCAGGCCTGTGACTTTATGCATAGGCTAATCCTTGCGTTCATTAACGTATTGTGTCATTCATGGTGATCACTACTAATGTTTTTGAAGTTTTCTGTGGTAACCACAGTGCGTTTACCAACGTCAGGATTATGCACGTGACCACTGATCCATCTAGGATTTACTTACCTCCCTAGGGAGCAGACTAATGCCACTTCCACTTAAAGGCACTGATCGCTAGCATTCTGATAACATCTCCCACTGTTAATATGACCAGATACCCATTTCACAGACGAATGATATGAGAAAATGATATGCTTTCTCCAAGGCACCTACAACATGACAGTGACCGGACACTGAAATCACAGCCATCTGATTTTGAATCCAATGTCTTAACCATTCGGCCATTCTGCTAAGCCTAACCACGTGATGCTGTGATAAAATTAAATTTTAATTATACTACACTGTCCGCTCGCCAAGCTTGCATTGCATGCGACAATGGAATATCTACGCATCTCTCGCCGAGCGTCGAATGCGGCGGTAGAATGTTGCATCCCGGTGGCACCTGGTCGGTCGGTAGACAACACGCACAACGGCCATTTACAGTAACAATGGCCACGCAGCCAGCGGGAGGCTGGACCTGAGAAGCCTCACGCTATGGAAGAAATATAGAAGAACCACAAAGAATAAGTGGCAATAACAAACAAATAAACAAACAAAAATACATACATACATACATACATACATACATACATACATACATACATACATACATACATACATACATACATACAGACAGACAGACAGACAGACAGACAGACAGACAGACAGATAGACAAAGAAAAAAAGAAAAAAAAAAGAAAGAAAAAGAAAGAAAGGAACAAACAAACAACCACCCAAACAAACAGACAACCAAACAAACAGACAACCAAACAAACAGACAACCAAACAAACAAATAAGCAAAGAGAGGAACAAACAAACACAATGGTTGTTACGTGACTCCGGAAATCAGAGACTGAATTCTTCAGCCGGAATTTCTCCCATGATCTCAAGTAAAACACTGTTTATTTTTATCCACAAAGATACTATCGCTGTAAAATGAAGCAACAGGTGTCATTACTGTATCATTTTGCCACCGAAAGCTAAATTTACAGAAATGATAGATCTACATCTAATTCGATGTAGTCTAGACAATGTACATAAATTTGCCTTCTTGATAGCAGACAGTTAGCAGTGCAGATAGGATAAGTTGGCTCTGTATGAAATGAATTGACCGCAGACAAAAATAAACAGTAGGATGGTAATTAATGTACTTTTTTCCCGTTTTGGAGAGTGAGGTTTCACGAAAAATCAATCTTAAAAGTCTGTGTGTCCGTATGTGTGTGTGTGTGTGTGTGTGTGTGTGTGTGTGTGTGTGTGTGTGTGTGTCTGTCTGTCTGTCTGTCTCTCTCTCTCTCTCTCTCTCTCTCTCTCTCTCTCTCTCTCTCTCTCCCTCTCAATAACTCAGCCACTCATTGTTGCCACTAATCTGCGTACTGTGGAATATGTTTTACTAATACTTTAAATGCACAAATTTAAGTTGAAAGGAAATCATTGCATACAGTTGTAAAGAAAATGGTCAAGCATGTCAACACTGACTTAAATACGAGATTTTCGAGGCGTCATATAAACTCATTTTCACTTCAAATGTAAAGGAAACTGTTTGCTTGTTCCTAAAAATCTGAGCAAAGATTGATTGTGCATCGAACTTCCATTTTATACCATGACGTGTGATCCATCTACAAGGATTTTCACAAGCCGTATAACGATTATTAATTACTTCGTTCTTTCAGTGAACCTCTCTCCACTTGACTGCCGTTAGCTTAGTTAACCTTTCCGTACACCGGACAAAAAAAGAAAAAGAAGAAAATTCACGTGGCGTACAAGACCAGCTCAGGCATCCGTTTAATCAACCCTCGTAATGCGGTGATAGAAATTGTTCTACTGCCTGCTTCCTTCGCCTGATTGCGACAATTGAACATACGCGTCTCCTTGCCGACCTCTGAGCGCGGCGGTAGAATTTTGCACCCCTGTGTCACCTGATCGGCCGGCAGACACCAAGTGCAACGGTCATTATCAGTAACAATAGCCACGCAGCCAGTGAGAGACTGGACCCGAGCAGCCTCGCGTAACTAGAGTTAAAATAGGTCAACATAGCCCATTTTTTTCTTGACTGCGCAGCTCCATTTCCTAAATCCCAACACTGTTTCACCAACAACAATAAACACAATCACTCATGCTGAGGCCAAGCCAAATACAGGATTGTTTGTCCTGGCTGGGTGTTTCGGGAAGGTGAATTTGAAACCGTTAACGTCTGCCATTTGTTTTTGCCGAACTCTCACTTCCGGTCTTCGCAAAAGATACGAGATTTTTAACAAACGTCTAGTAGTCTGACATTATTCATAATATAAGCAAAACCTACAAGTGTAAAATGAGGCATGGAATTAATTTTTATAATCGCCTCAGATCAGAGATGTTCACTATGATTCCATAATGAAATGCATGTAAAGTTCATATAGTAATATACAATAATTAAAAATGTCTCTAGTTTTATAATCCACAGATGATGCTGTAAGCAGTGCAGATAAATAAACCACACCAAGTGCACCAGTGTGGCTGACAGCCTTGACAGCAACATGACTATGAGTTAGTATGAGATCAAACTGCCCATTGGATTTCCAGTCATGGAAAAAGGTGTGTACAGCCTAAGACAGATCACTCCTGAGTACCATGAGCGAAAGGATGGTAAGACCTCATGTACAGAATTATGTCCATATTCATACGCAAGTTTTTCGATTGTTGTTGCAATGCCAGGCATAGGATGGGCCTTTGGCTGATGTCTACCCAATAAATAGAGGCGAATATTTTTTTTTTTTTAAGGGAGGGGCCTGGAATCAAAACAATAACAACAACAACAACAAAAATACGGAACCTTGTGATAAACAAAAAAGTCCAACACTTAGATGAGCACATTCCCCCTCCCACCNTTTCTGACTAACCCAGCAACTGAAAACGTACCCTAGACACACGTACATGAGGCGCTGAGATACGTGAATTAAGACCCTTCGTGCAGACACACTATTTGCATACAGCACGTGATGTCCTACGCTGACTAGCAAGGCGTGTAAAAATAGGTTAACCTTCCTGTAGAGTTTTCGCAAAATCAAATCAACCCTCACACTTTTTTTTTCTTTTTTGGTTTGCTCCACTTTTGTGGAGAACTTCACAATCAGATATAACGTAAAACAGTGTTGAAGGTGAAGATAATATTATTTTGGTCTCAAAACTACGTATTTATTGTTACTTTTTAAGAATTTAAAGTAAGTATATACGGGTCACTGGGACAGTCAGAACTAAGTAACAAAATCGAATCAGAATAAAGGAGCTCTTTCCAACCATATACAACATGTTCCATTTCAGTTAGGTCTCCACATCATATTGGCTTTCACTTCAAACACACCAATGGTCACTTCCAAATAAGTGAAAAAGGCCTGAACTGCAAAGCGTTAAAAACAATAGAATAGAATTTCGGAATATCAGACCAAAGTAACGGACATGAGTATAACCGAAGCAAGCAATTAGCATTCAGATATCAGAAAAAGAAATGACAATTTGGAATCTCAGAAGAAAGTAATGGAAATCCAAATTATCAGAAGAAATGAACAGACGTTTGGAATACAGGAAGAATGTAACTGACGTTCAGAATATCAGAAGAAAACAAATGGACGTTTGAGATACAAAACGAAATGGACCGAAATTAGGAATATCAGAAAAAGCGAACGAATAATCGGAATACAGAAAGTATCGGACATTTCGAATATCAGAAGAAAGTTAGAAAAATTCCGGATGTCAATCCACTATAACGGGCATCCGAGATCTCAAAATAGAAAAAGATAAATATATTTGATCAACCGCAGGTTGCCAAGACTATTTTGGCTGACGCTCACGGTTGTTTGTTTTTATTTTTGTATGGGAATAATAATACTCCAGATAGATCCAGGTTTGTGGGATGGGAGAGGATTGTGACAGTGGTGGTAGTGGTTGGGGCGGGATGAGGGAGTTTATAATAGAGCACGCTCCTGCGATCTCTACTGCCTGTAGTACGGGTTTAGACTCTGTTGACTTCCAGCCAATGTTGCACGTGCCAGACTGCATGCAAAGGACCAGTGCTCACCTGAAGTTTTTGCAAGAAGTAGCACAAAATAAAGAAAGTGAGAGAAAGAGAGGGAGAGAGAGAGAGAGAGAGAGAGAGAGAGAGAGAAAGAGAGAGAGAGGAAAGGTAGAAAGTGAACAGATTGTTGTCTGAGCACAATAAACGTATTATTATTGTTATTGTTATTGTTATTGCCGCCTGTCACTCTCCTCTTTCTCCTCACCCCCTACTCCTTACCCACCCCGAAACTCTCGCCTATGTCCTTGTTTTCTGACCCAAGACTATGAGTGGTGCATGGATGCAAACTGGCCCGCGGTCAGCTTTTCGAACAACGATTTTGGTAACAGCTGTCACATACGTGGATCGCGCTGGGCACGTTTGTTTAGATAACGCTCTCAGCTTGTTGATCATAATTCGTTATTTTGTTCCTGTGTTTGTTTTTATGTGTTCGTTTGTCTAGATCATGGTTGGCTTCATGAAGAGATAGAAATGGATTCGGTTCTCGAATGACTGAATACAATCGTTAGTGCTGTGCAACTAATGTTAGTCTACTATTTGTTGGTTGAGTCGATATGTCTATGTCTCGTGAAATTTTGTAACAGCCATATCTCGACTGTTTGTGCACCAACCAGCCCGAAATTTTGCATACACCTTTCTTTTGGTCTGAAGGTGTTTCTTTTGATAATTTCTTCGCCTTAAACGGTCCGCAAGTATTATTTTGATAATTATGTAAATTTTCTTTGTTTCGTGAATACTATCCCACTTGGGTGTTTTTAAATGGACCATACGTCATTGGTTTTTGCGGTTCGAGTCTGAAATGTTTCCTTCCGGACCCCGAAGTTGAAACCGAGCATTAAGTATCATGCTTGTATCAGATGCCGGGTCGAGAATATGTATATAGCAGAGTCGATCACCAGAGTGACCATAACCATCGGTAAGAAAAGGAGCAGAATCAATAGAATGAACACGACTTTGGCCGTGTGAACCACCAGTGCGAGTACTGGTGCTTTCCGATAGAAAGATGCAAGTCCTAGAGTTGGCCGTGCCAACAGCCAAATAACGCTTCATCCCATGCACATCGTAGGGATTAATTTCTCCACTGATTTCATTATGTGTAAGTCACAAACCGACCATATCTGGTCCTTTTTTTTTTACATACTGATGGGCAGCGCTGTTCCTGATTGTCTCAGAAATGTGTAAAAAATGGATTTTCCCGTATCCAAATTACCTGTTCCAATTTTTAAACTGAGGTTTATGCTCATGACGTCACTACTAGAACAGATCAGTTCCTGCTGATTTTTGGAACCTGGCATTCGGTTCTGATTTTCGAGGTAGATGTGAACTGAACTGAAAATTAGGTAGAAATTTCATGTTCAGATCCAGCACCCAAACGGTAAAAAAAAAACAACCCCAAACAACTACAGTTCAGATCCAGATCAGTTTGTCCGAAATAGCTGTTAAGTTCAGATCAAGTTCATGTGTACTGAACTTAAGATTACGTACTGCGTTCATATGATCTCAGTTCTGCCCAACCCTGCAGCTGGTTATGTGGAAAACTATAAAAGTTACGGCATAACAACTCATACAAAAAAAACATAAAACATTAAAGCTCTATAATTTAAAGATGCCAACAGGTCAGTTTGACCTAGCCTACAATAATTTAGCGTAGACTGTACAATATTTTTTCCCGGTTTAGCGGCAGTGTCCTATCTCATTCATCAACCAAGAAATAGAGTCTAAACAGAAGATTTATGACCTGAAGTGGCGAAATATTTATGTCATGAAATGTCAGGATCTATCGCAATCTTACAGTTTAGCATCAGCTATTACAAAGATACACTTGCAGACTGATAAGCAAGAGAATTTTAACAAAGTCCATGTTTCCCTTTTCTTGCTCCTTACACCCCCAATCCCTACCTCCAAATAAACCCTCTCTCCCTCACAGACAGACAGACAGACAGACAGACAGACAGACAGACACAGACAGACAGACAGACAGACAGACAGACAGACAGACAGACAGACAGACAGACATGCAGACAGACACGCATGACATGCAGACAGACAGACAGACAGACAAGCAGGCAGGCACGCAGGCAGACATACAGACAGACAGACAGACAGACAGACAGACGTTTACTCACCACTCACAAGAAGCGAGATAATCTCCAAGAACTCCACTCCAAGCTGTCCAAGGCGAAACAGTTATAGTCCTTAATAATGTATTTCACGTGATCGACTTTCCGGAACTTCTTTGTTTCCTTCTCTCCTCTCTCCCTTGGTTTTGTTTGTTTGTTCCTGTTATAGTTTATCCACACTCATTACTCATTCATTGCTGGCATGGATGTGAACAATGACCACTGGAGACTGCCCGGGTTGACTGCTCGGTTCAACGTTCTAGACGCGTGTGTAATCCAGTTTCTATCTCAGTCATATACAACATGGTCGTCTTTCATATTTTGTTTTTCACATCTCCAGACTTTATTTATTTGTTCTTGTCGTTGATAATTGACACACTCTACTCGGTAATTTCTGGCATAGATGTAGACAATGACCAATGGAGACTGGCTAAGCTGACAGTTCAGTTCAACGTTCTTTCACAATGGACATACTCTAATCCTTTTCCAGACGCTTGTCTAATCCAGTCCTGTCTCAGTTTTTACTTGCTCGTCTTTCAGATTTTTGTTTCCACTTTTCTTGGTTTTGTTCCGATGTTTCATTCTCCGTATAATACCATGTTTGTAACCTGGGTTTAAATAAATTAAATGGAATTGAAACAGAAATTTTATATTTGTTCTTACTGTTTTCACTAAACACTCTCTACTCAGTCACTGCTGGTATCAAGACCGGGGAAAGACTAGCTACGCCAACGCCTAAGTTCAACGTTTCTCTCACAACTGACCTAATCAGCTCTCCTCTAGACTAGGCGCCGGTTGAAAACAGTCCTTTCTTATTTACACGTGATGTATTCCGTAGGTTTCCTAATTTTTAATATATATAATGTCTTTCTTCGTTTTGGTTATTTGTTCATATCATTGTCAATTCACAGATTCTACTCACTCATTGCTAGAATTAGTGTGAATAATGACCAGTGAAGTATCGCTATACGTAGACTCACAAGTTCAACGTATCCCTCACAACTGACCTAATCTAGTCTCCCCCAGGCGCTGGTTGAGAACAGTTCTTTCTCAGTTTTATTGGACGTCTTTCATAATTTGTTTTTAGAAACCTCTCGTAGTTTACCAGTAAAGACTGGCTACGCCAACGCCCAAGTTGAACGTATTTCTCACAACTGACCTAATCTAGTCTCCTCCAGGCGCTGGTTGAGAACAGTTCTTTCTCAGTTTTATTGGACGTCTTTCATAAGTTGTTTTTAGAAACCTCTCGTAGTTTACAAGTAAAGACTGGCTACGCCAACGCCCAAGTTGAACGTATTTCTCACAACTGACCTAATCTAGTCTCCTATAGGCGCTCGTTAAAAACAGTTCTTTCTCATGTTTGCTGGATAGCTTTCATAGTTTGTAGAAACCTCACTTGGTTTTGTTTATTTGTTCCTCTTGTTGTTACTTCAAGCTCTCTACTCAATCATTACTGGTATCAATATGAAACATGACCAGTGAAGACCTGCAAAGCCAACACCAAAGTTCAACGTTTTCCTGACAACCGACCTAGTCAACTCTTCTGTAGACGCCGGCTGAAAACATTCCTTTCTCAATTACACTGGGTCGTCTTCCATAATTTTTTTTTTAATCTCTCATCGTTTTGGTTATTTGTTTCTATCATTGTCAATTCACAGACTCTACTTACTCATAGCTGCTATCAATGTAAACAATGACCAGTGAAGACTCACTAAACGCAGATTCACAAGTTCAAGGTATTCCTCATAACTGACCTACTTTAGTCACCTCCTGGCGCTGGTTGAAAACAATCCTTTCTTAGTTATATATTGTAATCTTTCATAAATTTTTAAAATCTTCTTTTTTTTTGTTTGTTTGTTTGTTCTTATCTTAATTCACGCACTCTACTCAGTCATCGCTGGCATCGATGTGAACAATGACGAATGGAGATTGGCAAAGCTTACGACCTTGTTCAATGTTTCCCCACAACTAGTCTAACTCAATCTAGCCTGATCCAGGCGTCCGCAAAGTACTGATCTGTGTCGGTTACATTTCATCGCCTAACATACGTTTTTTTTTTTCTTTCTCTCTCATGGTTTTGTCTACTTGTTTTTATTACTGTTAATTCACACACAGTGCTCAGTGATCACGCATTGATATGAACAATGACCAATGGAGATTGGCAACGCTAATAACTCGGTTCAAATTCCCCAACTGCCATAAACTAATCTTCTTCAGGCGCTCGTCATTTACTGTTCTGTCTCGATTACACTCACTTGGTCTTCTTACCGAATGAATTTCCTTTTTCTCTTTTTCTTGGTTTGTTGTTTATTTGTTCTTACAGTTGCTAATTCATACATTCTACTCAGCCGTTGGTGGGATCGATGTGAACATTGACCAGTGGAGATTGGCTTCACTTACGACCAGGTTCAATGTTTCCCTTACAGTTGACACAAATTATAAAGTAGCCTCCCCCAGGCCAGGCCAATTCCGCTATGTCTCAGTTACACTTGCTCCAGGAAATTATATCACACGTCTTTGTGTAGACTTTGAGAAATGATATCAAATGTCCATGGTTAGACCTGGATAAATTATATCAAATATCCCTATTTAGGTCATAGTGGGTGCAGTTGAACGAACTTTTTGTTCGTCGATCTTCAGAGAAAGAGTTTATTGTCCTACTTGCTCTGATTTAAGCTATGCCTATCTTACGAAACACAAAAATATTTATCAACAATGGAAAAAAAACCAACCCTCTAAACAGTGCTGCAAGCACTATCACCTCATACCAATGCTAACTGGAGGATACCAGAGTTATACTCAATATCACAACAGAATTTGTCAACTTTATACTAGGAGATGAATTTTATTACTAACTTTGTTGCCTCAGATTTGAGAAGTAGCAAAGAATAGGACGGACGTATATATTCGTCATATGTAGAGAACTAGTTAATTAGCAATATAGAAACCAAAACTATAATAAGACCAAGCCACCTCCAACCCCACGTACTCGAATCCATCAGCTACTAAATAGAACATTAGAGTTCCCTCAAGTTCGAGTTATGAGGTTTAGCTGTCATCTTTGTCTACTATGAAATGACTGGAAAACGCTTTGGCCACTAAAATGAACCGTTTGACCAAAGTTATTGTCACAAAGTAATCACTAGAATTCAAACGCACCATTCTTAAACCGGTTGAAATCTATTGAGGCAAAAACTAGTAGTCTAGAACGGTTCTGTAAACTAATAACCATTATAATGAAGAATTTCAAGTACTTCGTCACATTTTTATAGCCAATGTCTTGTGTAATGTAGAAAATGTAGTAATGCCCTCATAGAATTTGTGTAGCGTTTAGTAGCGTGCTATTACGACCAGTGTCTGCGTAGTTAGATTGCAAGAGTCTAATTGGTCGAAAAATTGGACTATCAGAGTCGATAGCAGCAGAGTATTAGTAGCAGTATTATATAGAAATAATCGTATAACATGAAACCACACTGCAAAAGTGGTGAAATTCAGTCTTGAATTTGTTGAAAAATAATTTTTGCAGGCAGTGTTTCCCAATGGCTTCAGCGGCTTTCATTTGTGAGGGCCTGTGATCTGCAAAAGAAAGCCAAACTTTTCATCTAATTTAAAATCTAAATGTAGGATCCCCACTGTAAACAGTATATAATTTGAGCACAGTGATGGCACCAGACTTGCAGAACAGCCTTGGCCTTCTCGAAATGTTCCTGTGGTTCGAGGAGAAATTTTTATTAAATGGCTCAAAGAAGCATTATTTTACAATTTGGCTCCTGCAATCGTTAGGATGAAAATAGGATTTGATCATATGCCTTAGGAAGACAATAAAAAATCAGTCCAAAGGACAGCATGGGCCCTACATTTGTGAACCTGCCTGCGAATTAGTTTGCATTCTTTCCTGATTTTGTAAACTAAACCTGAAATTTGGGTCATTATCTTCGGTTTTGGTATGGCCTTCTGCTTGGAGCACTTTTCGTTAAGGAAACTTTTTTTGCTTGTTTACACTTTTTAATATATCGGTTCGTAGTTCAAAAACGAAATGAAAGACCTATGTTAAACATCAATTTTAATACGCTCATTAAATGCTGCAACCTTTTAAAACGGACTTAGAGATTGTGAAATTTTCTTGTAATTGACTGTAGAGAGAATAGTATCTTGGCACAAAGAGGCAAATGGAATTAGGCTTCTGTAACCTTAAGCCAAATCTTTCGCGCATCTCCTATAGAATCTTTCTAGAACAGAAAAAAAAACAAAGGAAGAGGGAGGGGTAAATAACAATATAGATTATTAACAGAAAGATGATTTAGGTTCTCAGACGCAACACTATTGATACTATGCTCACATCCAACATTACAATTATTCTTTTGTTTTGTGCTGTGGTTCTAATTTCAATAAGTTTTAACCACTTCCGGATGCTTATACAGTATAATATAAAGCATGCGAATAAAGTTTTTGAATCCTAATAAAAAGGTATGATAAACTCAGTATACAAATCCTGGTTAAACTGTTGAATATTAGCGGTCAAAGTGTTTTCTAGTCAATTCGTGATAGAAAAAGGGGACAGTTAAACCTCATGAACTCAAGCTTGAGGGAACCCGGATGTTCCATCTGGTAGGGGATGAATTCGAGAACGTGAGGTTGGAGGTGGCTTGGTTCTATTATGTTTTGTTTACTATGTTGCTAATTAACTCTTTCTCTAAGTATGACGTACATGTGCGTCCTTATTCTTTGCTACAAACAGCTCTCAGACGTGACGTATTGGTACTTCCTATCCTGCAGTAAGGTTAGAGGTAATGTAGTTCTTTTTTTGTTTACCATGTCGCTAATATGATAGTGTGATAGTGTGAAGTCGCGTGAGCGGGCATTAGCCTGGATACAAGACTTATAAACCGCATTATTATTATTATTATTATTATTATTATTAATAAACTTTTTCCCTCTACGTATGACGTACATGTGAGTGCTACAAACAGACGTACTGGTTCGTCCTGGAAGTAGCAATCCCATGTTGTATCCGACGTATCCTTAGGTCTTACTTTCTATTCAATGAACTTTTCCCACATACTTTTCCCATAAGCCTGTGGTAATTTGATGACATTATCACTTACACAGCATTGCACAGAGAAGGGATTAGCAAAAAATATTATAGAGAAACCCCTCTGTGTACGGTAACAATTATTTGGTTGAACCCTTTATGAATTATTCTCAGGACTATAGATAATGGACCATGGCTTGGGAATCCGGATATTTATAGTGACTCTATCTTTCTCCCCCCCCCCCCCCCCNCCCCCCCGGGCCTTTCAGATACATCCCATGACAGATAAACACAGTCGACGCTGCTAAATATAATCTGTGTAATCGAAGTTTTCACAAAATGAACATCAGGAATACTGTACTGTCACCCCCATCTCCCCATAAACACTACAATCAATGCTTAAGCCCATATATGCAGGTACCACCTACAGTATTACACATTCACACCTTCAGATTCCCATGAATATTTATGTTTAACTGTGTGTATCAAACAGATCAATAGAGCCGCGGGCGGAAGTATTTTTGCTTGAATGTACTTTTCATGCAGCCAGTCGAAATGAAACTTTTGTCACTTTTTGGCTGCATCAAGGTAGATGTAAATGAAAACATAATATTTCTGCTATCATTAGGTGGGGAAAAACTTTGGCTAGCATTTTTGTGGCCCTTGATATAGTTGTTCAAAAAGGCAGAGGAAAACAATTCTGAGATAATGATGACGAAAAAATAATTAAGTTTTACCAATAAAAAATCGTCCAACAATATGCTCCACAAAACAATTAAGGTAACTTACAATGTGCAACTATTCACCCACAAACCTATTAATACTTAAGTATTTTCAGAATTATTTTTATTGTCGCTTTCTGCAACACAGTTCAATATCAATGATCCCAGTCACTTTTATAGCCTGGTATCTCAGTTCTTAGTCTAGCGAGATAAACCTCATTTTGACTGGCTCCAAGTTTGCTGCTTAGCGCTCTGAAACTGTGGCCTTGAAATGCTGAGCAGTAGCTGATCAATAATTTGACATTTATAGTAATCGTAATAATGTGGTATATAAGTCTAGTATTCAGGCTAATGCCCGCTCACGCGACTTTACACCATTATTGTCTCCGCAGGCCTGATTACTCTAGAACTTTCTCAGCTTCATGGGGAGCATACAGTGCCGCTGTCATTTACAGGTGCTAATCACTAGCATTCTGACGATATCTTCCACTGCCTATAGCCAGGTACACATTTTAAAGATGAGCGAACTGAGGAGAATGTGAATAAAATGCTTTCTCAAGGCACTTACAACATGACCGTGGTCGGAATCGAACCCATCATCTTTATATCTTGAGTCGACGTCTTAACCGTTCAGCCACGCTTCTCCATATGATCACATTTCCTTTATTGCACTCAGTGAATAATCATAGCTCTTTTGAATGGCAACTTTTTGTAATCGGCTTAAAGAGTTGCGGTTACGTGGAATCAATAGTGATAATAAAATTAGGAGTCTCTCAACCCTCACCCCTTCTTACTGACCACCGTGTCTCCTTACGTGCGCTTCTCTAATAGGCATCCTTTTACCACGCCCCTGATCAGGACACAGACCTCTGTCATAAATGTTGTAATATTTCCTCAAATCTTACCTGAATTATAAAGACACGACAATAGAACTAGAAATAGCAAATACCTCACTAATTTACACCACACAACTTGTGAGTCTGGTATATGGACAAAGCAAGTCCTATAAAAGTCAATAAAACACAACATTTCAACATTCATTGACACTACGTATGATTCTATCCATGGTGCACACAAAACATGTTTGAAAAAAATACAAGTAAATTATTTTAAAACAATCAATGCTCGTTAATTAACATCTCAGGGCTGATAAATATAGTAAGAAATATCCAAAGAAAGGCAAATTTATAAGATTCCGAGAATCAACAGAAATAGAAATAAAACACTCGAATAATTATATTCATCTATTTCATTCTTGATCTGTCTCCAACATTACCAATATCCTCATCAAATCCAGAGCGTTTGAATGAACACTGCATGCAAATGAATAAAGCGATATAATAGATGTCAGAATTTGTTTAACGAACTCCACAAACCCTCGTCAAAATCGGGTCTACTTCTGCGTATCTAAATGCTTACAAATGTCAATGAAAGGCAAAGAAAACAGGTAATTAAAGTTCATATCAGAATGAAAACATAATTGTATTTTCACACAACATTGAACGATAGGAAGCACGGTTTTTTTTTTCAGAGAAACAACTTTTTCAAATTTTTACTTCATTTTTTTGTTGTTAACATCCTGTCTAAACGGGAAAACCTGCTGCCATACTTTATGAAAGTTGCATCTCGAAGAGGTTGGCCAAAACAGAAGAAAAAAATGAAATGAACAGATATATTTCCTGGCCAAAATATCTGCAAGATCGTGTAAAAAGACATGGATAAAATCGTTGAGAAGTAAAAAAGTCAGGCGCCTCTTGCATTCCTTAAGTTCTCATAAAGTTACTCACACGTGTTTCGCGTCTACATAAAGAGTCTCTACCGGAGCTCTATTGCAGCCAAGATATTCACCACATGCCGCGTGCTGCCCTATAAAATAATCGAGTTTCCACTTATTCATTTCGCTTTTTAATTACTTTCATCTTTCAGCCCGGGGGTGCCTGCATAATGTTGGCATGCTGCTCGTGCCCCGTGGGTGAGTGTTGTGTGTGTGTGCCAGTGAGTGAGTGAGTAGCAGAGACAGATAAATGGACCACGTGCCTGTGAATGCAAAGACACCACTGCAGATAATTCTTATTGGCAAATAATGAATTCTTGTTTTCCCAGTTCCGGACAATGCGATGGAAAGCAGACTCGTGGCCCGTGAGACGCGTTGTGTCTAATCCAACTGTTTTGACATCCTAAGCTGGGTTTTGCCTCAGCTCCTTTCTCCCGATCTAAGTGGGATTCCCCCCTCTCGTCGTACGCCTGTCCCACGTGCCTCGCACGCGCAGCGCATCATCCGGGCGATCAAGCCAACTCCCCTGGTCTGTTCCGCTGCGCATGCGTGCCTTTGATTTGACGGGCCGCACTAAATGAGCATTCCACTATTTGATTGGCTATTTTCTTTTTTGCCTTTCACTTTGACGCCGCACTTTCTCGCGCCTATCTCCCGTTGGCAGAATATACTGTTAGGTAAATTACATTAAAGCTGAACCGGGTCTACCTCTTACCTTTATTATTACTATCTATTTTTACCGCAGCTTTATCTTTAATGTCTCCCCAGATCCAGCCTCCCTTTTTACATGCAGAAAACAGTTATGAATTTTTCATTGTCATTTTTTGTTTTTATCCTTATCTGAATCTCCGATTCTCTTTGTAAATTTTAAAGGGACAGGGTAGTATAAGAAATTTTCATTGTCATTATTTTAATCATGCTCAGAATCTGTGATTCTCTTTGTAAATCTTAAAGGGACCAAAGTGTAATGTGGGTTTTTTAGACTAGAAAGCAAAAATTTACCCCTGTCTCTTTAAAATATTTTTGCCCTCGGCGTTCTCTGCAATGGCGTCTACCTTTAACGATACATCTCTTTTCCCTCTCCGTCCCTCTTTCTCGAGCACGCCATGACAAAAACTGCAATACATCTACTTTGATGAATCTAGTTGCTAGGCTACGTGCTGATAGGTTAGACAAGCACTAAGCAAAAATGGCGACTTGTCAAGTTTTAGCCAATTTACCGCACAGTGTACAAAGAATATTCTTTGACTATTGTCTTTGAAAAGTCGGTAGATAGGTTTCAAATAAATCGTGAGGGTCGACTGGACAACATGAAGATTTTTGGAAAGCTATTGCGATCCTGTATCAGTGTGACGGTGAACATGGAATGGCAGAGTGCGCCTTAATGTTTTCATGTACAAATACTTACATGTATTGAAAACATAACAACCGAAGAAATAAAATCATTACTCATGAGCGGAGAGAACACACAACAAACGTCACCCAACAAATTTACCCTCAACCACTGCCCATTCGCCCATAAACCTTTTTGTTTTAGTAGGGAAATAATTATATTATCAATTTTCGTATCTACAAAAAGTTCCATACTGGATGACTCCAATCATCTTCAAAGCTTGACAGCTCAACTCCTAGTCTACTGACGAAAGCTTCATTTTGACCACCTACAACCCATCCTGTTTGGTATATGAAACGTGGCGCTCGCAGATTCCTTACACAAGTGGTCATGATAAGAAGGTAAAACACATAAGAAATGTGTGGTGCTATGTCTGAAGTCGGTCGCCTACGCAGTTGGTCGTTGCACAGAGGGTTTTAACGTGGTATGTATTTTCTCGGTGCAAGGCAGTTCCTCTTTTTTCCTTAAACCTTAATAAAATTACTGAGCCTGTTGGGCTGATACGAAGATTATATGTCTTTGTACTGGATGAAATATCCTGAAATATTTCGGTGTTCTTATCTGTGTTATGAGAATCTGCACCCAATCAGACACGTCATGGGAGAAGGGAGTGAAAGGGGTTGCCGTTCATTAACTTTACGAGGCCGGCTGGTTCCATTGTAGTTTTCGAATTTCAAAAAAAAACAACAAAAAAAAGTGCGTAAGCAATCGCTGTGAACACTCAACAACCCTTGGGTTCGTGGGGGGTAGGGAAAGGGGGGCAGAGAAAGTGATATTAATATGATTTTAGGAGATATATTTAGGGCAAACCCCTTTTACATCTTGAACTCAGATTGATATTCCAGTCAGGTTCTTGTGATGTCGAGCGAGGGAGGGAAGAGGGAGGAGAAAAGGAGAAGACAAGCCTGGAAGGTTTCTCTTTTGACTGCCACCATAATGATGCTGTGCCGATATAACGGTTTAGGCATCGATGTGATACCGAGTACTTTTTCTGCATA
>JAWQUT010000374.1:325772-328272 GCA_033807755.1 Ellobium chinense | reverse complement strand
ACATTCTAAGTAAGGTCCTTAAAATAGCCCAGTAGTTGAGATAAAATGATATTGCCCTGACTCAGATGTTATTAAATTTGACGTAGGATTATTTGACCATAGAATAATTACTAGTAACCTGGAATGACTCTAAGGGGTAGGGTTGTGAGGCTGGGGGTTGGGGGGGGATGGGGGAAATGATGGGAATGATGTTGGTATGTGTCGTTAAATTTTGACCCGAATTTCGTGTATGTTNGGGTAGGGTTGTGAGGCTGGGGGTTGGGGGGGGATGGGGGAAATGATGGGAATGATGTAGGTATGTGTCGTTAAATTTTGACCCGAATTTCGTGTATGTTTAAACCAGCAAAAAAAACAACAAAATAGATTATATTTTAGAAAAAAAAAGTTGGAAAATTCAGGTGATAAACTGTCAGGGGAGGATAACGAGGTTTGTGGAGAGGGACCAATATATCTACTGACAATGGTCTGTTAAGAGAAACACAGGAGGTGGAGGNGGGGGGGGGGGGGGTGAAGGAGGAAAAAAATAAAAATTAATTAGCTGATCAGACAATCGATCCCACCTCCATATACTAGCTTCTCGTGTTTCGTAGAGCGCTGCCCCTTGGCCCTCCAGCAATCTTCTGCCCCCTTCTCCGTTCTCCCAGGTCCTCCGCCCATGGTTTAATGAACCACAGTACGAACTAAAGAGGCCAATTAGATATATATCTATATTATAATGCGGTGTGTAGACGTTGGTAAAATCAGACTCTGGTTCTCAGTGAATCTCCGCTTTCCGCCACTAGGCAGCGTCAAAACCCGAGGAAGGTACGAGAAAAATCCAAGGTGAGTAGAGGCTTGATTAGCGATTGTTTACCGCGCCAGTTTGTGTGAGAAGCTCCACTCGGCTTCAGATTTCAGTCACTGCCAGAGAAAACGACGGCCAGTAGGACACGTAGAGCATAGTGTAGTTACATACTTCAGACGCATCCTGTGTAATGTTTGTAATAAATGAGAATATCACGATTGAAGAACAATTTTTCCACAGTAGAAGTAATCTAGATCTAATCTGCCTCGCACAATCTAAGATATATCCAGAACTAGTATACTAACCACTTGCCCATAAATCGATAGTTTTGTGCACAGAAAATTAGAATTCTCGTCAGTGTCTATATTTGATGAACTGATCTCATTCCTTTTCTCATTAGCAACACATAAAAAAAAGCAGTATATATATTATTATAGAGGTAAATTTGGCAATTCTCACATTTTTCTTTTTTGGTACAGGAAGTCAGCTGTGCTGCTAATGAATACTATTGCCTCTCCCGTGACTCTCAAAGTAATATAAACACTGTTTGCGATTATAGCCTGAAAGCACCAGTCTTGAATGTATGAAAATCGGGTATTCCCAATGACTCAACCCTTTACTGTTATGAATAGTTAATGCCTATTCTATGAAAAATGCCTCTTGTGTGTGGGTAATCTCCCTTGAAGTCATGAATGTAATTTTCTAGACATGAAAGGGGATGATGTAGTTTGGTAGACGTGGAATGTGGAATGTTTTGTCAGTATCTCATGTCTTGATGTTTCCAGACATCTTACACTAAGAAAATAGCTTGCTGAGATGAGAAATGACTCTATATTCTCGTCTTTCATAATAAAGAAAACTTCGATATCAGACTGATGGTCCAGATCACCGTTATACCCTGACACTTGACGTAAGTCTTATACTGGCTGGCGACCAGACAACTTTTATTGAGTTTATGTGACTTATCTCCTATGAAGATGCAAATATTTTTTTTTTGTGCCGTTGACTATATAAGGTTTTACACCTTTCGTTAACTTATCGAGAGGTCCCATGCCAAAATACTGTCCAAACATGTTGTTTAGCTCTTCCTCCAAATTTTGACACAATGAAAAATGTCCCGAAATTAATCTAATTACATTTTGAGATCTTAGGCGGTGAAGCAGGCTACCTAGTATTTTACGCTTTTTTACTCAGTAAACAGGGCAACCTTCCCCACCTGGCAACAACCACACATTTTATACTTGAGTAGCTAAACCTCACCTTTTCTGAATCTACAAATATATTTGCATATTTTAGAAAAAAAAAAGCTTTTGAAATTCAAATCGAACCCTTCTCCCCATCCCCAGGGCCGGTTTTCTGATTTTATAAGGACTATTTAAAATTGCATACTTTTATGCCAGGTGCTATTGGCATCTACATACCTGAACAACTCTCTGCAGATTGGTGATTGACATCACAACAAGAAGAAGGATGTTATTTCCCCTGATTTTTCTTGTCTGCTGTTGTCTCCCCTTGTCCATCACTGGGCAGGAGGCATCCTGTACCAAACTTAGCTCTTGTTCCTGCAAGTTTTCTGACAACCGGATACTGGATTTGTCTCCCTTAGCTTTGAACAACGGTTCAGCACGGTGAGTTTGTACTATCCAGTGAAAAAATGAAATTGGTTGGTTGTGTGTGTGTGTGTGTGTNGTGTGTGTGTGTGTGTGTGTGTGTGTG
>JAWQUT010000374.1:318272-320772 GCA_033807755.1 Ellobium chinense | reverse complement strand
CGTCTCTATTACGTACCTCTGTCCCCTCTCAACCGCTGACCGCTGTTCATCTCCTTCAGTAACTTTTCTGTTGTACCTGATCTTCCAGAGGTTCAAACTGACCAGCCCCTACTGTTGTCCTCGATCTTCTCAGTCAACATGCACGAAAGTTAACTCTTGTTCCTGCTCTTACCCAGACAACAAAGTAGTAGACTTGTCTCCCTTGGCCTCCCAAGACGGAACGCCCCAGTAAGATTTAGAAGGCTATGCTACACATTTTAAAGCATACATTATATTATATGAGATCAATCTGGAGATACTGACGTGATTTTTTCAGACATTATAAGTTGTATTTCGGATACAGAACTCTAGAAAACATCTTGGTGTGTTATAGATGTAGACCTAGCTCTTCTGTTTTTCTCTCCAACGACACTGGGCGTATTTGTAAATTTGATAGATTTGAGAAAACCGTTGGAAATGAGTGAAGTAAGAGGGCAGTTATGAGTGAAAGTAGGAGAAAGAAGAAGAAGGGAGATAAAAGGGTTGTGACCAGAGATAGCAAGAGACAGAGAGAGGAAATGGGAAAGCACAGACAGACAGACAGACAGACAGACAGACAGACAGACAGACAGACAGACAGATAGATAGATAGATAGATAGATAGATAGATAGATAGATAGATAGATAGATAGATAGATAGATAGATAGATAGATAGATAGATAGATAGATAGAGGAAGGACGGGAAGGAGGGAGGGGAGAGAGAGNAGAGAGAGAGAGAGAGAGAGAGAGAGAGAGAGAGAGAGAGAGAGAGGGGAGATGTCTGGCTGGACTGAGAAAAATTATGACATGTGCTTCCATCTCCACATCGCCCCCTTCCCAACCTCTTCCCATATGTGTACCAGCTGGAAGGACCAATGGGACCCAGAGTACTACTACAAGTATTCATACAACCCTTGCTACAGTTTCACTGAGGGAGCCTGCGTCAATGCTTCGGTAACTCACGCTGACATGCAATCGATGGAGAGCTTGTGCATTAACAATGGGATCTCTTACCACATTGAGAATAACATTAGAGTACCACCGTAAGAATTATACCGGTGTATCTGTGCAGAACGCGCCCTTCATAGAAGTTCAACCTGCAGAGTAAATGTGACTGTTACAGTCATGGAGCTCTCATTATTAATGCGCAATCTCTCAAATAAAATTTAAACAAAATATAATTAAAAACTAAGGGGGTCATCTACATTTTGGAAGTAGCTCATTATTTATAAAATAATAAATCTTCAAGACCCGCTATCTGGAAATCTCGTATATTCGAAAGAATCTCCAATTAGATGTACGGTATGTTCTCGAGTCCTTAGGTTCCCAATCTAGATTCAGATTTAATCACATACTCGAACATCTCACATACTCGATATTATGGACAGCTTCGTATGTGTTGGAAGTGAGGATTGTCTTGCACACGACATGCTATCCCTTCCACCAATCAGCGTGCGTAAATTCGAGGATGATTAAGCTTCTCGAATTGGTTTATAAAGTTTGCCGGACTTCCGGAGGTCGATACCTGTGTCTAACCATTAGCATAAACCCTTAAGAGGCGTCCTTGACACTGTCCTTAAATCTTGCGTATTTATATACATATCAACTTCAAGCTTAATCAGGCTGACACTGGCACTATATAAACATCTAACTGTATGACTTCCTTCGTGCACAAATTGAGGTAGTTTTCGCCTGGAGCTTGGGTTAGAGTTTGGGGACAGGATTAGAAAAGAGAAGGCACGCATGAGATATTTCTTAGACAATGATACCATCTAGAGACAATCTCAAGTCTCATTTTTTTTTTCAAAGCTTAACCCTACCCCTTTTCCTGTCCCTTATTCTAAACCAAGCTCTAGGCAGGTGTGTCCTGATATATTGCCTACAAAATTTGCTGGAGTTCAGAAATTAGCTAGAGTGCCGTGCTGTACAGCTGGGCTTATTTACAAATAAACTTGTTAAACTTGTTGTTGTTGTTGGAGAGTTATAGCTTATTAGCTTTTGATCTGGTGTCACAACAGTGGAAGAACTCGCGGGTCTAATACTTCCATCAAAGCCGTGTACACTGAATAAACTTACTTGAATGCTGCTTACTGGTACCTATAAGTGTTTTCTCTCCTTTTGGCTCTATACACAAAATGTGTTATTTTACAAATGCCACTGTGATTTCGGAAAATTTTCTCATAGAGGTTAAAGTATTTGTTTTGCCCGATCTTTTAAGGAGAGAAAAGGGGGGGGGGGCGGTTAAAGCTCAAAATTGTCCACAGATCTCTTTCAAAAATAGACACATGGACTTCTGATTTGGTCCCCAATTTTTCACTAGACTGGTTTTGATCATGTGCTAATTCTTAGGCCTAAAACACTTATTTTTATATCAAAACGGATAAAATTGGACCTGAACCTTGAAAATTGGATGCATTATCTAGATTACATATTATCTTTTTACATATTTCTACACCCTGATATTTGCTGGAAAGGCACCAA
>JAWQUT010000374.1:296554-318162 GCA_033807755.1 Ellobium chinense | reverse complement strand
GGGGGGGGGGGACTTTATGTTAGCGGATGAATTGGGTTGTAGAAATGAGTGAGTTGGCCCTCCAGTAGGTGCGTCAAACCTTAATCACTTGAGGCCTCCATGGCATATTAATATTAAATGTGGACAAACGGTACACCATAGTTTTTACCCAACGGGTTTCCAGAGATATTTAATGTTAATTAGTTACCCAAACTACCGAACGAGGTAGGATAAAACAGTATACTCCTGTATTCGACCACCTACGAGACGCCTGTGCCTGTTGTTCTTGAATGAATGTCCAATCAAAGTACACGACATCACAGCCTATTAACTGTGTCATACACACTCCCATATCCCACCACCCCGCACCCACCCCAAAAAATCCACCCCCACCTCCCCTCTTCGGAGCTTCCATTCCTCCTCTTCTTCTCCTTCCTAGGTATGTCAGTTCGATCGAACAGAATTTGTCTCGATAGGGACGCAAGAATCGGCTGAATTTTTCGAGGAGCCTCATACAGGTCAACTATTTCTTCAGTACAATACCACCGACTGGCGGGGACTTGTACGGTCAGTGCACACAAACTTGGTAGCTCTCCATGCACCGTAACTTCAGGTCTTTGGCACCTATTGTTTTTTTCTTCTTTTGGCCCTGTTAACATTTGTGCTGTTCTACATATACCACTGTGATCCCGGGAAATTTCCTCCATGGAGGTTAAAGTACTTTTTTTTCCCGATATTTTAGCGGGAAGAGAAATGGAGGTCAACATCCAAAATTTTTCACAAATTCGTTCTGTGTGTCCGGTGTCTGTGTGTCTGTGTGTCTGTGTGTCTGTGTGTCTGTGTGTCTGTGTGTGCTATTATCTATCACAGCAACACAGACGTTGGCCTTGTTCGTGATCAAAGTAACATTACAGTATGTTTGGAGATTGTGTGTATCTACCATTGTCCATCACAGCATCACAGGTGGGGTATTTTTTTAGATTGTGTGTATGTGTGTGCGTGCTATTGTCTATCAAAGCACCACAGATGTTGTCCTTGTTTGTGATCAGGTCACCACAGCATGCTTTGAGATTGTGTGGGTGTGTGCTATTTGTCCATCACAGCACTACAAATGCTGTCTTTGTTTGTGATCACAGTAATAACACGGTATGTTTTGAGATTGTGTGAAGTGTGATGCTGTCTATCACAACACTACAGACGTCGTCCTAGTCTGTGATCAAAGTAACACCACAGCATGTTTTGAGGTTGTGTGAAGTGTGCTATTGTCTATCACAGCACTACAGACATCGCCCTAGTTTGTGATCAAAGTAACACCACAGTATGTTTTGAGGTTGTGTGAAGTGTGCTATTGTCTATCACAGCACTACAGACATCGTCCTAGTTTGTGATCAAAGTAACACCACAGTATGTTTTGAGGTTGTGTGAAGTGTGCTATTGTCTATCACAGCACTACAGACATCGTCCTAGTTTGTGATCAAAGTAACACCACAGTGTGTTTTGAGGTTGTGTGAAGTGTGCTATTGTCTATCACAGCACTACAGACATCGTCCTAGTTTGTGATCAAAGTAACACCACAGAGTGTTTTGAGGTTGTGTGAAGTGTGCTATTGTCTATCACAGCACTACAGACATCGTCCTAGTTTGTGATCAAAGTAACACCACGGTCTTTGAAGTCTTGGGAGAACCCACTATAGGACAATACGTATGTCAGGCTCATGTTTGTACGCTTGTCTGTCTGCATGAATGTATTTCTGTCTACTCTTTCTATCTGTCTATATGATCATGCATCCTTCTGTCTCGTTATGTATGTCTGTCTCTCTGCACTGTGCTCTTTTCATTGCTCTATCCGTCAGTCCGTCTGTCTGTCTGTCTATTCACCCACCTGTTTACCTGTTTCACTAGTCTGTTTAGATACCTGTCTGTTTGCCTCTTAATCTATCTTTCCTTTCAATCCATGTGTCCTGTTTGGGCTGTTTTTGCACTTTCCTTTCTTTGTCTGCCACCTCTTTCTTCAGTTTTCCTTACAAAACAGACAGACAGACAGACAGACAGACAGACAGACAGACAGACAGACAGACAGACAGACAGACAGACAGACAGACAGACAGAAAGACAGAACGACAGACAGACATTCTCTGCATAAACTGAATGACTTGAAATTTAATAGTCAAGCAAGAGGAGGCAGAGGCATTAAGATCGATAGACAGAAGGACAAGAAGATAGGCAGAAAGGAAAACACCCATTAAAAGACACAGAAACACACACACACACACACACACACACACACACACACACACACACACACACACACACACACACACACACATATATATACACACCCACATGCAGGCAGGCAATCTGACAACCAAACAGATTGATGGGCAGACAGATAGAAATTGCATCCACTCTTATACTTTACTTTGTCTCACCTTTTGACCACTGATACCCTTTAATCCTCCCTCCCTCCCCGTTCTCTGGTCCGTGTACTGTACAGAGATTGAAACTGACAAGCCCACACAGCTGTGCTAGATCACCCGGGGACATCCTTACTAGACACTGACTGGGCACAGACTGGACACAGATTAGGCAGCAGGTGGGTAGCGATGGCCGGGGGTTAGAATGGTACAGACAATTTATAGAGTGCGTGCGTATTATGTTTGTTTTGCGTATGTGTGTATGTGTATGTTTAAGTGTGTATAATATGTGTGGATGTAGGTGTGGGTATGTGCCGTCACCATTACAACATCGATATACTCCAATCTTGTAACGACGCCAACTTCACTTATTGTCATTTTCGTGCAAACAGCCTATCATCAGAAAAAAAACGCCAGGTAATACAACAGAATAATCAAGAACATCATGCTGTGGTTTAAGGGTCTCTTAGCCAGTCTAATGCTCGCACATGCGAGTTCACGTTTTAATTATCCCAGCAGGACAGATCACTGTAAGACTTTCTCAGCTCTCTACGGAGAAAGCAGTACTGCTGTTATTTACAGCGCTGATCTTTAGCATTCTGATATCTTTTACTGTCTACTGCCATGACTCTCTTTCACAGATGGGTGACCACCATCACCACAGAACTCAGCATTTGAGCCTCAAAAAGTGTTGATGACAAATTTTATATCTTTGGCCGTGTGCCGCTATGATGACTTGTACCAACATTATCATAATTATCGTCGACTTCTTTATCCTCACCAACATCATCATCATGTTAATTTTATATTTAAAAAAATATGTTTAACGCTGGGATTAAATCAATGAATTCATAGCACTTACCCTTCCTTTCCCAACCAATTCATTCAGCTAACCCATCTCCGTCCTTCTCTTTCACCCCTGCCCTTTAGAACTCTGCAGATGACTTCCCAAGATGGCCGGAGTTTATATTGACGACAGCAACCTAAGGTCAGAGGTCAAATGGAACGAACACAGACAAGAAGGCGGGTTTAGGATATCAGGAGGGTGGAAAGATAGGAGGGGTGGGGGAGGAATGGAGAGGGTACATTGAAGGAAAATTAAAAACAATAAATACAGTAATTACTGCAGACAAAAGTTTTGTGTATTTGTTTATTTCTGTACTGTAAAATATCAAATCCATTGTTGTCTCTTGTTGAATTGTTATTTAGAGTAGAGACCACAACAGAAGAATGCAGTGCAATCTGGTCGAGGGCAGCGCTGGAAACTATGTAAACTACCACTTGAGGACTCACAAAAACATTGTTGTTTTTTTTGGATGAGCAGTGGGGGGATGGGGGATTTATAAATAAGATATATAATCAACAAAATCAATTATTTTGAAAAAAAATGGTCACCTTGAATTGACTATTGTGCTACTAATTATTAGAAAGACATACAAAATTATTATTATCATTATAATATATAGCCACATAGTTGCTAGCCAATGTCCTGGTGAAATATTGAAGAGGGGATCCTCAAACTTTACATAGCTTAGAACCTCAACAAGTTAAATATGACATTGCAGTTGATATGAGACGCATAATTATAATGGCATTTTTAGTGCTTAAGAAGACTTGGTATGTACTGACGTTTAAAGTAGCTGTAGGGCCATTCCATGATAATTGTCCTGTCAGTTACTCTTAAGCCAGCAGAGTTCAAGCCTCTGCGGTTTAACATAGATTGTCACTGTTGCCAAAAGCATTCACGTTAAATAATAGCTAGTCATCCTCCACGGAGTGAGGCTGATTTTGTGGTAACTGACTGGATAAGTCCGACAGATTGATCCTGTAACCCATGTTCTCGAATCGGTAATTAAGTTGCTTTGAGGGTATTAATCATGCATATCATTAAAAAGGTTTTGTAAAGACGTATAAGCTGATACGAAACACATTGTTGTAGCTGCTCCACTGACTCATGACGGCCGAGATAATAAATGCTAACCAGGCGGTGGGTGATTTGGGAAAGTAAGCTTCGAATAAATGACTGACAAAGATTTAAAGCGATAGATTTTCGATGGGAAACGCTATTTATCTCCTTAGCTTATGTCATATCTAACATTATCAATGACCTCATAAATCTTATGATTCTAACGGACTGGGCGTGTTAGGGTCCGCTGAAGAGAACGGCGAAACCTCTGGGGAAAGTAACGCGTTTTTCGAAGATAGTTCTGCTCCTCTTTGACATCGACGGGCAGTTAAGCTTAAAATGGCATCAAATCTAACTTATTTCGACATAAGATACAACTGTAATACGTACTCAACAAATAGGTCAGATCTTAAGGTTAAGGACTAACGCAAAATCTCAGGTTTGATCATGAACACTGCTTCGACCTAAATCGTGGAATTCTCCACTCGACTGCTGCAACTTCATTATGGGTTCGAGAGAATAGGTCACAACCGGGATCCCATACAATCTTTTTAATAGCAGGGAGTAGTGCTGTTACTTGTTTGTGAAAACAACATCATTGCACCTTCGACAGCTTCAGGTATGAAGATGCCAATAGCATCTGGCATAAAAATATGCAATTTTAAATGGTCCCTATAAAATCAGAAAACTGGTCATGGGGTGGGGGGAGGGAAGGGGTTGGAATTTAATTTCAAAGGCTTAGATAGGTGCAGATACATGTGTAGACTCAGAATAGATGAGGTTTTGTCACTCACGTGTAAAATGTGTGATTGTTGCTAGGTGGGTAAGGTTACCCTGTTTACTGAGTGAAAAGGCCTAAAATATTAGGTTGTCTGCTTCACTGCACTGCCGAAGTTCTCAAAAGCTAACTGGTTCAGGGGCATTTTTCTTTGTGCCAAACTTTGGAGAAAGAGCTAAACAACATGTTTGGAAAGTATTTTGACATGGCACCCCAGGATAAGTTAGTAAGAGGTGTAAAACCGTATCTAGCCAACAGTGAAAAAAAACATTGGCATCTTCATACCTCCATATTATGTGTTGTGATCCTTGGTTCAGAAGCGTACAGTGGTAATGAGGGCAACGCAGCGTCCCTGTGTGTGGACAACTTTACTCGTGTTCTATGGTAATACATCCCCATAACTAGTGCACCATTTTGCACTATGGCGTGCAAGCTTTCATATCGAATCTAGATAAAGCTGCACCAGAGCTGCACACCAAGACATGCTCAAGGCAAATCTGGAATCCCGTTTCTTTAAATCTTGGATTTGCCATCGTTTATCAAGACATTCGTGTTGGAAAAGTTTGAGCAGTGATACTTACGCGTTAGAGTAGACATGACTGGAGTTACGCAAACAGTGGGTACTTTCTCTCTTTCTCTAATTCTTTCTTTAGATTTTTCTTTCTTGTGTTCTTTCTTTTTTTCGTTCTTTCTTTCACTGGGATTGTTTGATTTTCTTAGTTTTCATGTTGTTGTTTTTTTTTCTCTGACTTTTGTCTTCTTGCCTTCAGCCTTCTTTCCTTCATGTAACTGCTAAGCTAATGATATTAATATTTGATATTTATAACTCTCCATGTTCACGAACATTCTGGTGTAAATCTGGGTGTCACCGTTCCCAGTGGCCGTGTGCATAATCTTTACGTTAGTTAACGCACTGCGGTAACCACGGGAAACTTCAAAATCATTAGTAGTGTTCACTGTGATGAACGCCTTACGGTACCTAACGTGTGGACTATGCAAACGGCCACAGGAATGGTCGGCGGAATTGTTCAAGAATGTCGGTACTTTCGATACTTTGGAATCGATTCATATGGTCAAAAATATCGAAATTCTCAGAAGAACAAAATTAACTTTGATCCTCCCTCGAGCTTTAGAACCCAGTTTAGTGTTAGGTCCCCAAAATATCGGTATCAAACAGTAATGAACGCATCGAAATTTCGAAATGATCGAAATTAATTCCGATGTTCTTCCGATCCTATTACCAAACTTGCTGTCAGTCTCCTCTATGTCAAATCCTTCGGTATCAAAAGAATGAAAATTATGGAAAGTAGCGGAAGTTTCTGATGTAACAATATCGAAATGCTATCCGGTACTGAGTATCAGAATCGAATTATAATTGATATTTGCATTACATAAAGCTCAAAGGCTGAGTATCCGAATACTTAAACATTCGAGTATCGGTTCGACCACTGGTCACTAGTCGCCTACACCTCCTCTATCTCACACATATACCGCACATGACTGTATGGACCAACTACGCAAGGCAAATCACACATCCACCATGTGTGCGTCCTTCCATCGAAACACAAGTTCAAACACTGTTCATTATCGCCACCTTGAGGTTCACCAGAATGCCAGTTCAAATACGGCACTGGTTTACCTGAAGGCAGGAGCCATGTTCCTTCAGTCACTTCATCACTTCCTGATATCACAACGCTCTTGATGTCGCCGGAAAGTGACTTAAGAAAGGTGCTTATTGCGCCCATTTCATCCGCATTATCAATTTCTGCTAAATAACCCCAGTACATTGAGCAATTGCCTATCGAAGCGTTGTTGCTGACGTATGGAGTTCTTGAGATATAATACTTGTGGCCTTTGTACGTAAAGGGATCTTCAAATTCCCTCGTCATGATGTTGTGTCTCATATTTTCAAATCTCGACACCCTCTGCTCTAGATCTTCAGTGTATCTGTTCAATGCTGTTATGTTTTGACAGCAATTGTTTGGATCGGTATCCACTTGTGACATACTGATCTCCATCACTGATAGCTCCTGTTCCAACCTCCTTGTGTGATTGTCCATGGCCGACACTATTTGCATCAAAGTGTTCATTTTCATGTCCATCTCTTTGAATCTGTCATTGTAATCATCAACGCCTGGCTGATGCACAGTAACCTGGGCAGTGTCGGCCATAACGACCATGTGACCCGTGGGGTCAATTCCTTGACTTACACACTTGTACACACCTCCTTGGATATCAGAAGGATAGTCCCATCGCAGGTAAAGGTAAGCCTCTCCCGCTGGACTGAAGAAACCACTGGCTGTGATGTTCTCTGAAGTCAGTAAGCTGACCTTGCCATTGGAGTAGGCGTTGATGGAACCTAGTTCCTGGAAACTGGTCTGCAAATCGGTGGCTCGTGATAGTAGGAGTGAAATAAGAGCACTCATGCCTGACAGCCCGTCAAAAGAAAAAGTACAGTTAACTTCTAAGGTGGCTGACAGGCCAGGAGTGACATCTATGGGCTTGACTTCAAGCTGAGGGCCACACGCTGAAACAGCAACAACCAAAAATGTCAGTGACCAACGCTGAACTTCAGGACAACGATTAGTCTGTAACAAGCTTCACAGCCTAAAAATTCCACATTTTTTTTTCTCCAAAAACATTGAGCCTTGGACATTTTCCCTCCGCCTGACAATTTGTGTGAACAAAAAATGAAATGCCAGGATTCCACCATCCCCTCTCCCTCCCTTCCTCCCGCAGATTACACATGTTAGGTGACGTCAAAGAGCGACAAAAGCTAGCTGATGCATCGTGCAGACATGAGCGCAAACTGCCTGGACAAATTGGCTGCTAGCCTGTCTCGCTTTTTGACATCATGCAACATGAGCGCCCCCCCCGAGAGCCAGAAATTGCAGACACCTGAGTGAAAATGATGGCAAAGACAGGGTATTAACTTCCATTTTCAGTTTCAATTCGTTACTGCTGGCTGGTTATTGACAGTAGCAGTGTGCATCAAGTGGATGAATGAATGAATGAATGAATGAATGAATGAATGAATGAATGAATGAATGAATGAATGAATGAATGAAAATGAATGAATGAATGAATGAATGAATGAATAAATGAATGAATGAATGAATGAATGAAGTACGTAAATCTCAGCACAAAATCAAACAAAAAAAATCCACTGCTTATCCCCCAATTTCTGTTGCATATAGTTTGATGAATCCTAGACTCAGTAATTCAACTTTGTTCCTTACGGACTTCAATTAGACTTCATAACCTCGAATTTCAGTTGATAACTGCATTTCGAGTTTGCACGAAATTTGAGTTTGTAACTTTTGATAACTAGAAAGATATTTGGAACGTGAGTCGTAAGCGATGAGTGTACGAGCATATCACCATCATCATCACCACCACCATCACCACCACCACCACCACCACCACCAACAACAACAACAACAACAAGCGATTATTATAATAAATTGTAGTGACAGCATCCATTTTTTTGTCGAATAGACATCCACTTTTTCGAGTGGACTTTGTTCGCCTAAACACGAATTTCTGATTATGTGGGGCATAGGCTTTGTTATGTTGTGTGGATGACAACAAAAAATAAAAAAAAACCGAGAGATTTCAGTTGGATGATGAAGAATATAGTACAAAAGCATTCTTACTGAAATCTATCGCCACAAGAATATAGTACAAAATCATTCATACTGAAATCTATCACCACAAGAATCTAGGTCAAAATCATTTATACTGAAATCTATCACCACAAGAATATTGCCAGATACCATTTTACACACTTTCATACTTCAACATAGATAAGAAAGATGCAAGACAAGTTATTATGCGAGATAGCATGAATTAATACATAATCTCAAATGGGCATAGAGTTGCTTACATAATTAAAGGGACATAATTACATCTTGAATCCCTATAACAGGCTTACACTGTCATCAGACAAAGCGACATTTGATTTGTGAACTCTGACCAAAGGAAGCAACGCAATTTACATTTAAGCAAATTCAAAAGAACAACTGGATCTCAATAGCTTTATTATGATATGATTTTTTAAAATTTTTATTTTATTATTAATGCCAACTTACCGACAAAGTCCATGAGTTCGCCCCTATATCTTCATTATGATATAACTATTATTATGCCAGCTTACTGACAAGATTTATGAGTTCATCTCCATAGCTTTATTATGATATGATCATTATTTATACCAATTACTGACAATGTCTATGTAGCATATTATGATAATATGATTGTCATTTATGCCCGCTTACCGACAAAATCCACCGTCATTGCGACTAACAGAATGGCAATGGAGACAGCATTGACAGTCACCGCCATGGTATCAGCGATATGGGAGCCAGGCGTTCTGCTCTGCCAGAGTCTACGAGTATTGTCCGTGTATGAAGATCTAGCTCTGTTCTAAGTGCCAGGTGTAATTTACACGTCTTTATAGAATAACATAGAGCAGACAGAGGCGTGTTAAAAGATAATTGCGAGGTGGGTCGTGAGCTACGAGTATGACGGGTTTATCAGAATCACCATTGCCACCACCATCACTACTACTACAAGAATAACAACCGCAGACAGACAGACAGACAGACAGACAGACAGACAGACAGACAGACAGACAGACAGACAGACAGACAGACAGACAGGCAGGCAGGCAGGAAGGCAGGAAGGCAGGCAGGCAGACCGACAGACAGACAGACAGACAGACAGACAGACAGACAGACAGACAGATAGATAGATAGATAGATAGATAGATAGATAGATAGATAGATAGATAGATAGATGAACGTGAGAGGCTACCTTTCTTAGCTCCTCCATTATTGTGGGGCGTGGAAGATCAACATTCTCAGGATCAAGTAAAGACGTTCCTGATTGTGTTTTAGTCGAGTAAAATCGGCAACACACCGCTTGTCTTAATTTTCCTACTTTAAATTATTTCAGTATGGGTTAATTCTGAATGCCCTTCCTGGTCCTACTTTTTTAGTGTGTCTAAGATGTTCGGCTACGGTGCGTTTCAGTGCGTCAGATATCCCGTCGCGTCTAGCGCGTTGTCTGTCTCTCGCGCTTTGATAATGGGATCTATTGACCATAATCAGTTTCCATGCTCTGTGAAGGTATGAAAATGCCAATGTTTTTTCTTTCACTGTTGGCTTTATAAGATTTTACACCCCTCAATAATTTATCCAGGGGTCCCAAGCCAAAATACTTTCCAAAAATGTCGTTTAGCTTTTCCTCCAAATTTTGACACAAAGTAAAACTACCCCCAAACCCGTTAGATTTTGAGAAGTTAGGCAATGAAACAAGCTACAATTTAAGCCTTTTTCACTCAGCAGTAAACAGGGTAACCTTACCCACCTACAAACAACCACAAATTTTATACTTGAGTGGCTAAACCTCACCTACTCTGAGTCTACAGATGTATTTGCACCTAACTAAACCTTTGACATTTTAAACCCCTTTCCCGCCTTCCCATGGTCAGTTTTCTAATTTTATAGGAACTATTTAAAATTGCATTTCAAAATGCCAGGTGCTGTTGGCATCTTCATACCTGAATCCAGTCTCTGTAATATGAACACCCATGTTTCAAATAGACACCCATACATATTTTTGAACGGACTGAACACAACTTTCTGATATGGGGACTGGAATGATAGAGGCATTAGAAGGTGCGTGTTCATTCACATTCCCAGTGGAAAGAAGGCAAACTTTGAATAATCTTCCCCCACGCCTTGGGCTGTTTTTTTCTGTGTCTTGTCATATAACATAACTCTCTATAAAAACCAACCCGCTCCAACATTTAGATTTTTTTTTTGTTCTACCTCTGTTCAAGTTGACAAGGCCAGTCATCTTAGCCTTGAGCTCTCACTCGATAAGACAAACTGACAGCGTTAGAAGTGGTATCATACAGGGGTCAGTAGGCCTACCATGCGGGTGCTCTCCGTTAAGAAGCTTGAGAAGTTGAACACATTTATCTGATATGAACCCAGAATATAACAGTGGTACAAAGTCTAACGATACAATATTCGACGGGACATGAATAGATTATAAAACCGTAATGACAATTTCAGATTGCACACATTCTATCTAACAGTTTTACCGTAAACAATTTACATTTTGCGAAATACAATCTGTACAGAACCATCACTTAAACAAGTCACAATTCATTACTAGCAGTTGATGTTTACTTCCATTCATCATAGTATATTTTCTCCCGAATAAAATGTTTGTAAAACAGTCTATCTATCTATCTATCTATCTATCTATCTATCTATCTATCTATCTATCTATCTATCTATCTATCTATCTATCTATCTATCTATCTATCTATCTATATGCCTGCCTGCCTGCCTGCCTGCCTGCCTGCCTGCCTGCCTGCCTGCCTGCCTGCCTGTCTGTCTGTCTGCCTGTCTGTCTGTCTGTCTGTCCGTCTATTATTATTATATCAAACATAAGTTCATGTGCATGTTGTGTATGCACAACAAATGAAAATCAAACATAAATTATTAACATAAAACGACATGAAGATTAAACACGTGATAAACACTGAGAACCACCATTGCTAACAACGTTGTAACATTTGTGATGCTTGTTGTTTGTTTAGGCTAGTGCCCCCCCCTCCTTTGTTATACGGCCCTGGACCGCACGCGGTTCCGGTCCTTCGTGATTCGAGAACGTTGCAGTTACGAGTTAGTAGCGGCCGGCCTTGTTGTGATCAGTTGTTTTTTTTCCTCTCTTTTAATTACGGCGGCAGTACCGCTAGTGAGACTGTCTAGTGTCAAGGTCAGGTCGACCGTATGGTACGTTGAGTAAACACAGTATTAGCCGTCCCGAAGGTTCGGGTAGGATGCTTCGAGTGAACGCAGTATTAGCCTTCTCGAGGGTTCGAGTGGGGCCGCGATCGGAATGTTTTGATTCTAATTAGTCTGGAAGTTGCTGTTCGTACATTCCAGATGAGTATGTTTATTTGGGCGCATCATATGATGATGACGTCATTTATTCTTAGAATTTCTACTGAAATTATTATAAAAGGCACGAAAGTGAGAGAGTTGAGAGGGTTGGCTGTTATGGTCTGTGCATTGTGACTTATTTGAGAGTTGGCTGGTATGGTCTGTGCTTTGTGAATTATTTGCTGGTTACACATTGTTACCAATAAAGAAGTATTCTGTTTCCTGCACAGCGGACTTGGTTTGTGTATTAAAGTAGCAACATCAGTGGCGTTTCTAAGGAGAAGCTATCATATTCAGTGCCTCTTCACTATACGCCAATACTGATTAACACTTGCTCGCTACAAACGTTCACTACAGGAACTTAAAACTACAGCCTCTGTGTCCGTATGCGTAATCCGTACGTTCGTTAGCGCACTGCGGTAACCATGGGAAACTCCCAAAACAAGAGCAGTGTTCACGGCAGTTAACGCTGTACGTTACTAAGACTTGACGTATGGATTATGCATACGGCCATCGGGTCTTTTCCTCAACTAATACTCTCCTATATCTCATATTTAAGTAAGACATTTCCCTCTTCTAATCAAATAATTCCCTAGCCTTATACATATTAGGCCTGGCTTACATAATAATATAGGAAGAAGCGAGAAACTAGAAACACCGATACCCGAAACGTTTCACACCACAGATCACGTCCTGGTCACATAGGCTTAGTCATGCTTTGTTCGCCAGTTGACATTTGACAATATGGATTCCTCCGATGAAGACACATTGTTATTGAGAAAGAGAAGGAAAACAAGAAAACGCAGCTTGTGGTGCCGTGAGCATTTTCTATGCAGAAACACAATGATGATATTGTCGGACCTGGTGTTCAAATGTTCATTTATAAGTAATAAGTATTACTTCGGCAATGTAGAAAAAAGCTTCAATGTATTGTACACACTTGCCCCGAAACGTGACAAAAAAGCGAGCATGACCACTTTTCCTCCTCACTTTGCCACATGCGTTTCGCGTTTCTGGCGTGTCGTTACTTCCTATCTGAGACTGTCGTTAAAATCTTTGCTACCACTTTTGCTTACACGCATGGCACATTTTGAGTTTTCCATTTCTCGTTTTGCGTCTCTTTCATGAGCCGGGCCTTAGTGTGTCTACAGCAGCTCTTGTCTAACAAGCTCAGTGGCTTCTCGTGACCTTTGACCGAGATCTGATGAACCTATGAACCAGTGAGCTTTATGCAAGTCCCTAAAGATACACCCCCAAATAATTTCATTTTATAATACTAGTAAATGAAAAAGGCTGTGGGCCTTTCCCTAATGTTCGTTGGACATTCCCATTGAGCAGTAATACAGATGTCAATCCCACTTTAAAAAATTAATGGGTTTGAGAGCACCATGACAAGTAAACCTCTGAGTCCTGTCTCATTATTGTACCTACCCCCATCTAGACCCACCTGGATCCCCAGACTGTTTTGAGAGGATAAGGCTCACCTAACTTTGCATGCCTATTTTTGTCTAACCTCTAACCCCAAATAGTGCTGCTGAGAAAGTGGTAGATGAGTGGCAATAGTGTGCATGAGGAACACGGTTTATGTCTTGGCAGTGTATTGTACTAATGTAATATTGTATTGTAATGAATTATGTTGGCCTATGGCCTAATAAAACCTTTGAATTGAATTGAATTGAATTGTAATTTCATCTAGACTAGTCAGGGAAGCAACACATGCACTGCAATTGGCCCCTGACAGGTAGGGGGAAAAAGTGACAAAAAAAAAAAAACCCATGTCTGCGCGGGTGTGACCAGTCTAAACCTCGGCTGAGATCAGTCCACCGTACAAAAGCATCGGCGAGAATTCTAGATTAGCATGACCCGGATTCTGGAAGTGAGAATGAAATATTTTCATTCAAATGTAAACCTAGTCCTTTTTGTTCTATCTGTCTGAAATAAATTAATGAAAGGAGCCTAAAATGACTCTGGGGTTAATACACTTCAAAAGTCTCTTAGAAGTGACCTCTAATAATTCGCATGTTACTGTTTTAAGTATGAAGATTTTAATAGGACCTGATACAAAGATATGCAATTTTCAATAGTCCCTGTTTTCTCAGAAATGGTCAGGCGGAAGCAAAAATTATGGGGTTTATAGTTTTTGCTTTGAAGCAAATATCTATCGGGCCTGTGATCTGCAAAAGAAGACCAAATTTTTAACCTCTTTTCATCTGGTTTAAAATTATGAACAATCTGAATAAAGGACCCTCACTGTAAACAGTATATACGTGGAGCATAGTGAAGGCACCAGACCTGCAGACTAGCCTTGACCTTCTCAAAACGTTCCTGTGGTTCGAGGAGAAATTTTTATTAAATGGCTCAAAGAGATTTTACAATCTGGCTCCTGCAACCTAAAGTACTCGCCTTCTGTTTCGAGAAGCTTCGTTTCCTCGTGGCTTAAAATAGTTGTATGTGATCGCAAGTATCTGCAAACCTAGTTTTAGTGAATTACGACATTATACGTCATCGGAGAACATAATTATTTGATCTGTTTTTGATGAAGAATGCTGTGTGCGAATAATTTGATATTTACCATATAAACAGGGCCTATGTCCGGTGACATAAAAGTGTGTAATCATTTTTTGGTATGTCACACGTTACATAAATTTAACCTTTCACCTACTTACGAATACTTTGATTGGAAGCCTAGGAAACCTGCATTAGAAACCTGAAGGCGTATGAATATGTGATGAAGTTTCTTTTGTAACTATTTTCATTGTGCCATGGGTTTTCCCTCTGTCTAGATCTTTAAAACAAATATTTCAGTCTGTCTTTCTTATCGCTTGCCATCGTTCTTTTCATGTTTCAGGTTCAGTTCAGTTAAACATTTGAATTAAAAGTAGTTGAAATGTCACAGTTATTCTGAAGTTTCATCGATGATTGTCAGCTGTTTGGATCTACTTTGTGTCGCGTAACTGTGTGGTTCATTCAGTTCAGTTGTGATTGATGTGTCTCAAACAGGGTGAAGGCCACTTCAGAGTCCCTTTCACGATTAAAAGTTCACTTTTTTATTAGTTAGAGTTCATATAATAAAAAGGATCTGAAACGCGTGTTTGTTCAATCTCAGATTTATGAAAGACGCTTTTATTTCTTACACGAGTATATTCAGCATTAATCGTGAACCAATGAAAATCAAATGGCTGTTTACGTGGCTGCACCTGATATCCAGCCAGCGTGTACTGTGAACATATTGATTTACGTAATCAATTGTCGTGTGTGTGTGTGTGTGTGTGTGTGTGTGTGTGTGTGTGTGTGTGTGTGTGTGTGAGAGAGAGAGAGAGAGAGAGAGAGAGAGAGATGCCAGTTAGTAAATGTATCAGCAATGCACCTTTTCCCCCTTTTTCTTCATTTTTTTTCTTTTCCTTTTTTATTCATTCTGAATTTTTGAATGGATTGTTATGTGTTTGGCAATGGTCACTTTGGCAGTAACGTGGTTCTGTCATCAGAGGGTGATAAAATTCCCTAATCATAAACCATTTATGCCGTAGCAAGCCAAACCCTAAGACCCTCATCCCCCACCCCCACGCCCCTCTCTCTATTTTTTCAAGCTAAAACAGTACAAGAGATGAAATAGCGCTTATGTCGTCTTTGGACAGTAGCCTACTATTTTCTAATAAGTCATATGATACAGCATTATTGTAATATGATTATTTTAATAAACAGCACGGAGACAACGGGATCATATTAAAACAAAATGACAAATGTTTAATTCAATGCTTCTTAGTTTTATTATACAAAAACTCGACATGTTTCGATTGATTGTGGAAAAAGCTTCTCTTGCAGACAGACAGACAAACAAACAGACAGATAGACAGACAGACAGACACACAGACAGACAGGCACACAAATACACACACACACACGAACACACACACAGACAGTCAGACACACAGACAAATGGTGACTCAGGGTTGTGAGGAACCGACAATTATCACAATTTAGAGAATCGTTTACCACATTTTGCGAAGGGAAACTATATCACTGTAATGTAGCAACATTTGCAAAAATAAAGAAAAAGGCTAAAGAATGCAAAATACATTTGAAGCGTGCAAAAGCAAGTCAGAACAACAAATTTAACAAAAAGATAACACAGTTTTGTCATTCAGTCATGAACTTTTTGCTAAAAAAAGCGAATTTTTTTCGGGGGCAAGGGGAAAGGGGCGGGAGATGGAAGGGGGCAAAGGTCTATTACTGATAAATCTTAGATACGCGCCAAATTCAGAGGAACATTGACGAAACAACTCCTAATAGAAATTATTTCAGTATATATATATTTTTTTTTTTTGAAGGTAGAATTGGTACATAAATTCAGCAGCCAGCAGCTGTTGCTGAGTTGGGGTCAGAGTGCACGTAACAAACATATACACCATACTCAAGATATGATCATCATAATATTCCCTCTAACAGACCACAGAGGCATGACACCTTTAATATATTTGGGCCTTAGAGAAAGTGGACAACGAATTTCAGTAGATCTTAAAGAATGGCCTAAACAATCTTTACTATCTTTAAAATCGGTATGGTTTCATGCGACGTGAGCCGCTTAGAGAGAGAGAGAGAAAAAAAACAAAACTTAGAAAAAAAAAATCCAATATGGTGTTGTCGGCGACTTGAGTGACGGCGTACACATGCTATAATATAATATGATTTTATTAAGTTAAGATTATGTGGAGCTGTAGCGAGAAATGTTTGCCTGATTGAACAGAAAGGTTAGGAATTTTTTACCAAGCTGGAGGAAAAGTATCTGCGATCAGTGAGTCCTCATAAATAACAGTTTTACTGAACAATGCAGTATGTATGAAGAGGTAATCTTTGCAGTTAGGCTATTCTTCTCAAGACAACGAGTCTTTTTTGTGCATTTGTAAATTGTCTAGCCAAGTCTTCGTGTCATCTGCATGTACACTGTCACAAGATCCTGTGAATTAGTAGCTACATAAGTGAACCCACGTGACCAATGACATTTGGGCATTTATCTATCAAATGTATTAAATTTAAGAAGAAATTGGGCATAAGGAACACACGGCGAGTCTACCACTGCGTGCCGCTGAGAGCTTGCGTATTGACAATGGGAGCTCTTACCACTGTAAACTTCACACTGACTCAGCGTACCGAACGCCACTAAAAATGTATTCAGCACTGATGTTTTTGACGCAATAACGGTGGAAACGAAGATCTCATCGTTAATGCGCAAGCTCGGTACTCTCAGAGAGAATGTTATGAAGCTTGGTGTTGTGAGTAAATCCAAAAGTTTAAGTATTATGCAAAAGGGGCAACAAAACATAACATGAGCAAAGGAGATGAACTGCTTGCAGCAAGGGAAAATACGCCTCCCTCCGCTGAATGCAGACACCAAGATCTCAGAGGACTAAGGCATAGTGGAGGCCTGACTACAGGCTATCCAAAAAAGACGTAACTCAAAGGGCAGAATGCCCTCTAAGATAACTTTGATGTTGAAGCCGGTGAGTGAGACATCTTCCACTTCCACCTTGCAGTCTTTGCCGGCGATGAAGCTGGCACCACTCAGGCCGGCTACCACAGTGGGTATATCCTGGAAGTCAGCTGTGAAATTCACAGGCACGATGACGGTGGTATTGTCTCCTGAGAAGACTTGAGAAACGGTGCACGGCGTGAAGGTTAGGGTCGTGTCTGGGAAGAAAACGAAAGAAAATGATAATTATTATAATAATAATAATTATAATAATCATGCGGTATGTAAGTCTCTTATCCAGGCTTATGCATGTTTGCACAACTTCACACTATCATTACTCCAGCAGGTTTGATCGTTCTTGAATTTTCTCAACTCCCCAAGGAACATACAGTGCCTCTGTCATTTACAGGCGCTGATAAAATACATTATGACAGAATCGTTCACTGCCAATAGCCAGGTATCCTTTTTACAAAACGGATGGACTGAGGAAAATGTAAATAAAATGCTTGACCAAGGCATTTACAACATGACCACTGCCGGGAATCGAACCTACGACCTTTAGACCATGCGTGCAACACCAGAACCAGCTGGCCACATTGCTGATAAGAGGTATGAAGTATTTTGACGAGATACAATTAATTCATGGGATCAATCATTATGGGTATAATGTCATTCATTGGTGTGTGACTTAAACAAGGTATCGAGGGGTTAGGAAACTCTCTTACTCGGAGAGCGAGGCAAGAGAAGATCTTCGGAGAAAGATACTCTCGTCTAACAAGTGTTTCGGCCCTTTGACTTCCTGACACTTTAAAGGGGCTGGGCCACACTTGGATCATGACTCCCAAGTGTCCATCTGTAGATTTTTTTTTTCGCCTCTGGGGGGATTTGAACCAGCAACCTCCAGCTCTTTAACTACTTGCTTCATATCAGAAGCTAATATCGCCGCGGTAAACAATCCTTAAAGAGCAATCGTGCAAAAAATGACAATAGAAATGCTGTCTCACAATTAAAACTAAGCAACATAAAGCCTTCAGACAGTATATTCGATGGCAGCTACTAGATCTAGAATGTGCTGCAAAGGTAGACCCCACGACAGTGAGGTATCTGCTCTTGCTCCCTTGTTTTTGTGTTAAAGGCCGGTTTTTTTTTTTCCTCTTCTTTTTACAATCGCTCCATAATTTTCCTTCCTTGACGGGAATCTTTTTTTTGTTAAACGTTAAGGAGAGACATTGCCCTTCCCTTTTAGGTTACACTGCACCACTGCACTGTCATTTTTTAAGTAAAAAAAAATGCATGCAAATGTGAGCACCAAAATTCTAACCGGTGCATTTTTCTTAGTTGTCTGTGGTGACCGTAGGGACATGGTATCTCAAATATTCCATAGATGCTCTTCAAATTTTGCACAGTTTTTGCAGTAGCACAAGACATAAATTTATAAGAAGGATTTTGCAAACTCGTATGGCTCTCAATATTACAACTCAAAATATGTCCAAACCACTTATCTATCTAAGAAAACCGGTTTCAGCTTCCATTTTATTTTTGTACACTGAACTTCTTTAAAAAGATCTCTTGAAAACCCAACCAGAGTCAATATATCTCCCTTAAGACACGTTTCTAAACCCCGGATTTAAGATATTAACATTGATTTGCCTAAGTTCATGTTGAAAATTCAAGATGGCCGCTACTAAGTGTTGACCTTTTATGGAGCGCGTGTAATGTCATGCTTACTACCCTACGTTATTCGTCATCTTGAGGTCAGGAAAACAGCAAAATATGGCCGCAGTTTTAACGAACAGAATCTAACTTTGCCGCTTGGATGTGTATACCCGCAACATACCCCCTTTCGAGGCGAGTTAATACTGATCTCTTTTATTTTCTTTTTTTCTTTAGAAATTAATCTTGTTCGGCAGTCACTCCTAAGGGAGATTACTTACCATCATTGTCGTCACACACAACAACATCGACAGATCCAGAGTCGCATCCCCTGTTCTCTAATTCCCTCACACGGGAGTTTAAGGCACTCAATCTGGCCAGCATACTTCTTATGACGGCCGGGGACACACCTGTCAACACAGAGAATCATAGACACACACCTGTCAAAGCTGAGACACACCTGTCAAACAGAGACACACCTGTCAATAAGGAGACTGTTAGACCCACTCGTCTTGCCATCATGGAAACAAATATGCCTAGATAATAACAACAAATATTATTTATTTAGCTTGAGTGGTAGATATTATCTACATCACAGCAACGCTTGAATGAGTGAGGAGAGAGTAAAACCGAGGGTACATACATTTCCGAAAAATACACCGAAGTAAAAACATCAAAATATATCTCTTTTATGAGGTCAATAGTAAAAACGGAGTAAGCAATATAGTTATCATAACCTATCATTCACATTGCATACATACTTTCATTCAAAAAAACATTTAAAAAAATAGAAGGGCACGGACTTCCATACATTCGTAAGTATTTCAATCTTATGCGTGCTAAGTACGTCAATGTAATTATTTAGGCACATTTGGCGTACTGCAACAGTCTTTTTTGGTAAATAGGCTTACGTATTTATAACAGGCTTGAATTTTGGCTAGCATAGAGGATAATGACATTCATCACCTACGCAGAGACGGAGAGATAGGCCCGTCTTTACAGATACGGAGAGACACACCTGTCAACACAGAAACACAGAGATAGGCCTGACACACCAACCAACACAGAGGCAAAGAGACATGTCTGTCAAGAATGACCTCCGAGACACATCTGTCTATTGAGAGCGGAAAAAAAGAGCATCTCCCAAAATGTAGATTTCACGACTAGCAATATTAATTTCTCAGAGCTAAAGATGGCTTTCTCGCCTTTGTGTGTAATTAAATATAGACTAGTCACATCACTGTCACTTCCGGTTTGTCTTGACCAGACCCGACTCACACTCTTTAATCGAACATGCAAACCCGTCAACTACTATAAATACAACAACCGGGGGGGNGGGGGGGGGGGACCCTATAGATTCGAAGTTGTCGCCCTTATCGGAGTTATTGCCCTTGTCGGATGTCTTACCGTTATCGTCGTCGTCATCGTCACGATCCTCACTAGATCTGTCACGTGATCTGTCCCCACGATTGAAATCTGTACAATAAGGATAAGACGAGTAGAGGATGCAGGGTGTGTAAGAAGAAGCATGCAGGAAGACAACAGATGCATCCCGTGGCTCGTATTTACTCGTAAAACTCCTGCAAGCCTCTTCAAGAGATGAACTCATTTACGCTTTTGGAGCGCACAAAGAGGGATCGGGGACTAGCTGCTTGCCATTTTCAAGTCTTAAAGAAAAAAAAATTCACTCTTATAATATGATCTCCAAATGTGCACTCAGCTCAAAGCGATTATGGATAAATTCATCTTTTTTTTTTCTTTTTCAGTTGCTGATAGCTTCATTTTGCTGTCATTAGCCGAGCTACCACAAGTCTAGGAAAGCAAAAGTAATGTATATATGGAAATGCAAACGTGTTATCGGACTTTTGCAAACATATTTTTTGTAAAAATACGAGACGCAAGGACAATGGATTTATATCGGTTTTTTTTTGTTGTTGTTGTTGATCACACGCAATATTTATTTCGTTTTCGATGGATACAAATGCCATGCTGTTTTTAACGAAACAAATGAACTCATTTATGAAACAAATTGGCGCCAACATAATTTGTTCATGGAGAGTCTCGTTCACTCAATCTTTTATTCACTCACTAATGGCTTGGATAAAATACAACGACCCTTGCCTAATAAGCTGCGAACGCAGAAAAAACATCAAACAGACAAACATACATACACACAAACAAACAAGCAAAACGGACTGATAAATGTAATATGCTATTGTTAGCAGCTGAAAGCAAGGCTTCCACTATTATGTGTCAGAAAGAGCAATGTCGAAAGGTTTTGGTACGTAGGCTTCACTGAGCTCGTGACTCCAGACAAGATTCCTCTACACTGCTATTGACCTATACTTTGCTATAGTCGGCCTGTATGATGTCATGAAAAACACTAACTTGTCTTTCTGTCGTTCATCTTGTTATAATGATATTCTCTCTCTCCTTCATCCTTCTTGTCC
>JAWQUT010000374.1:257633-282625 GCA_033807755.1 Ellobium chinense | reverse complement strand
GAAGAAGGAGGAGGAGGAGGAGGAGGAGAAGGAGGAGGAGGAGAAAAGTGTAGAAAATGAAAGGAGAAATCAATAATATTACTTTTATATTTCATTAGAAACCCTGTTGTCTCTCAACATCAGGACAAGCCAAAATTTAAGGCCAGTGCTCAGGTAGCGGGTCATTATCAGCTGGTTCCGAGAGTGAAAAGGATAAGAGGAAAGCACAACAGAAATAGTTGAGAATATTTTTGTTTTTAATAAGTTCAGACCATATCACTTTTATGAACTAGAATCAGTTGTGAACTTCACGTCTAGTTCATAACGTGGCTATGATCTTAAATGGTCGTTATCTGTCGCAACGTCTGCCTGCACCACTGACGTCTGGAAGTGTATAAAGAGTTTTAATGGCATCTCAAAGACGCTTCATTAACCCTGCTTCCGGAGGTCGCCTTTGTCTATTCTCCGACCGGCCGTCATCTCCGCTATACGCACGGTGGGTGGCTATTCCACGTAATAATAATATACCATTTGGGACAAAGATGGTGGTCAATAATACACCATTACTTCCAACGATACAAAGGAGAGCCATATTCGCGGAGGAGAATTTTGGTCTGCCTCGTTAATCATTATGATGGCGGCAACAGAAGAAACGGCCCACATTAAACTAATTATGCAAAGGTTTGGAATGGGAGGTGGAGCTGTGTATGTGTTTATGTGTATGTGTGTGTGTGTGTGNNNGGGGGGGGGGGGAGGACAAGAGGTAGGTAACAGTTACAGGGGGAAAGGGGAGGCGAGCAATGTTCACAAATCGCCATCTTTGTCTTCAGAATTGTGCGAAATGACCTTGAGTGGAAAACGAGGGTGGGAGGTGGGGTGGTAGGGCTGATGGATAAGGGTTGTGGAAATAAAAAATAAAAAATGATGATGTCGAAGTTCAAAGTTCGAGGTGCTTTGGTGTAAAGATATCGGGGTCANGGGGAGGAGGATGAGGTGTGATGATGACACGGTGTTGTGTGGGTTACATGAGAAAGGTTGAATGTTGAATGTAAGATTTGTGGACATTACAAAAGGGCTAAATATGCATACCAATGCGTCACCATATCCGCCATCTTGTCAGTGGACTGAGTAGGCTACATGAATACAGAGAATTTTGTAATTAGACCCAGCATGACGTGACACATGTTCTGTCAAAACCACCTTTAGCTTTGAATGGAAGAGGGTGGGTTTGAGATGAAGGAGTGGTGATAGGATGCTTACAAGGGAGTGGGGAGAGTGTTAGAAACAATGTAATTCCATTAGAATGTCACATCAGTTACGCTTTTTTTTTTCTGAAAAGATCTGACTGAACAGAAACCATTTTCGGTTTATATTTGTAGAATAAATTTAGCCCTGTTAGAAACAACCACAAGAAATTGCCGTAATATCAGAGATTTTTAGAAATTAACGCAACTCACATTGCATTCTGGCGGAATTAGTTGAAAAAAAGGCGAGACGATGAGACATTGGTTTGAAACGAGAGTACTTTTCCTGGACATTTGAACTAGTGCAAGGTTTCTAAGGCAGGATTTAAAAAAGAAACATTGACGGACAGTTGGCATGATGAGGATTGTGGGTGTATGGGTTGGGGCGGGGGGGTGATGAAGGAATGATGACGTCACTGTTTTTGACCGTCATGTGCTTGATGACGTCAATTTCTTTCCATTGTTGCATGATTTATATATCGTCTATCTGTTCTATCTATACTCTTGTTTGCTATAAATACTATAATGTATGCCCCCATATACCGCTTTGTGGTTTGGGCTTGTTTTTCAAAAAAAAACCTTGTTAAACCTTGTCATGCTTTGGATTGCTGCAAACCTACTGTGTTTTGCTATTACTTTCTAGATAGACCTGTAATTCAGTCCGTAATTATGAAAGTCTGTGGCTGAACTTGAGTGTTCGTCCGATATAGAAACTTTCATCCCTTAAAGTACGGTTTGGCAGGGCATCCTCGAATGGCGAGGAAGGATCACTGAGACATGTATTGGTGGCCCCAGATGGCTCCCGTTGGCCCCTCAGGGCCCCAATGGGGATTTAGAGAGGCCCCTTTAAGCAATGAAACTAGGGAATGAGAGTATATGCAGTCTCTCATAGAGCAAAACAAAAAGCAAAGACCACTGAAAACGACAAGTCATGCTTGCCAGTCGAGTAGTACATAACACTGTAACCCAGAGTGGTTAAGGTGACGTTGTGAAGCCAAATGCTTTGATATGTCTGATCACAGCTATGTTGATATAAAAAATATCAATGAAAATGCTGTAGATGTAACATTTGTTGTCCCCCGCCGCCCCCCCCCTTTCTTTCCGCCCATTATTGTGTAATGCCGGCACATTTTAGCCTGTTACATTGTCTAAGTTACCACCAATGGTGAAAATCCTAACTGCATCTCTTTGGGTTACAGACTTCTAATTGGATGAAAATAGCATGTTGTCATACGCCTTTGGAACACAGTAAAAATGAGAATGGGCCCTAGATTTGTGAACCTACCTGCGAATTAGTTTGCATTCTCTCCTGATTTTGTAAACTAAACTTGAAGTTTGGGTCATTCAGTTCTGTGTGGAGCACTTGTCGTTAAGNATAAAAAATATCAATGAAAATGCTGTAGATGTAACATTTGTTGTCCCCCGCCGCCCCCCCCCTTTCTTTCCGACCATTATTGTGTAATGCCGGCACATTTTAGCCTGTTACATTGTCTAAGTTACCACCAATAGTGAAAATCCTAACTGCACCTCTTTGGGTTACAGACTTCTAATTGGATGATAATAGCATGTTGTCATACGCCTTAGCAAGACAGTAAAAATGAGAATGGGCCCTAGATTTGTGAAACTACCTGCGAATTAGTTTGCATTCTCTCCTGATTTTGTAAACTAAACCTGAAGTTTGGGTCATTCAGTTCGTTTTCGATGTGGCCTTCTGTGTGGAGCACTTGTCGTTAAGGAAACTAATTAGCTTGTCTACACCTTTCGATGTCACGGTTCGTAGCTTGAAAACGAAATGAAAGACCTATACTTTAAACATCATTTATAATAAGCTCATTGAATTCTGCAAACTACTAAAGAAGACTTTGAGATGGTGGAATTTCTCGTAAGTGACAGTAGAGGAAACTGTTTGTTGACTCGAAGAGGGAAATCGGATCAGACTTCTGTAACCTTTATTTCTGATTGCAAGGATGATTGCGTTGGCGATAGCCATCAGGACGTCACATTTTTATGAAGTGATGCAATCTCTCAGAATAGAAATGACATCATTTTTGTCTACAAGAATATTAAATCATTCTAGCCTATAATGCATGTGCAATCATCAGGGAACTGCCAGCCACAGCTCCAGCTTTTATTTTCTACATTTCCATTGTCAGAGGAATTACGATTTTTAGTTTCTATTGGCTGGTGGATCGTTTACTTTCAGACGCGATATTTGATGACGCAACCATACTATTATTTTGCGTGACCTGGAGTTGGCTTCATTGGAGTTAAACTTTTTTTAGAACGGACTTTGAAGTAAATGTCTACTTTGAACTGACTATTTGAGAACGGTCTATGTATCAAATGTCTACTTCGAGCTGACTCTCTATGAACGGTCTATGTATTAAAAGGCTGCTTTTGAGCTGACTCTATGAACTGACTATGTATTAAATGTCTGCTATCAGCTGACTTTCGTTGAACGATCTATGTATTAAAATTAATGTCTGCTTGGAGCTGACTCTCTGTAAACGGTCTATGTATTAAATGTCTGCTTCGAACTGACTCTCTATGAATGGTCTATGAATTAAATGTTTGCCTAGAACTGATTCTCTATGAACGGTCCATGTATTAAATGGCTGCTTTGATACCTTGTAGTACGTGAACCGACACCAGCACAGACGGTAGAAGAGGCAGGAGAAAGTGTTAGAAGGCAAAGCCAGAAAAGAAGAAGATAGATAGAAAGATATGAAGATGAGTCCTAAGTCTGGGTAGGTAAGGATGCACTTCAGATACAGAATGGACGGTTGGGGGATACATGCTAACCTAGAGGTCCAAGGTTCAAGTCTCGTCTTGCTGTCATGGACCCTCTCAGCTGTTAGACAGATTTATGAACAGCGCCAAGACCAGAATAGTGTCGATCACCCACGTGCAAATATATGCAGGTCAACTGGGTAAGATTTTTTAAGGGCAGGTATTTTTCGACTATATTTTTTGTCTCCCTGTCAGGATCCAGGTTAACATTGCAGTAGCCAGTCCTAAGGCATTATTTACTTCCCTGACCAATGTAGATTCAATCACAACATGCTAGCATCACTGGAGTCTAAAATTAGACAAAGATAGGCATGCCAAGTAGGTCCCCTATTCTCTCAAAATAGCCCGAGGTTTCAACTGGGTCTTCAAAAGAGAAGGTTCAAACAATAAACAGGGCTCAGAATTTTACATGTCAAGGTGACTTCAAACCCATTCATTTGTCAAAATTCGATAGACGTCTGTATTACTGCTGAATGGGAATACGTAATAAACATTCGGAGAGGGATGGCATCGCTTTAAATTACTAGTATTAATGTGTAATGAAATTGATGAGGTATTTGTAATCTGTAATTTCTGATATCGTAGGACATGATTAACAGTGCTGTGTTCTCTATTTCATTGTGCATCGTATCACTCCATTATTATGTTGCATATGATGTCCAAACTTTGCATGACGTTATGGTTTTGTAAGAGTTGTGTTGTTGCGCTCAGGGTTTAGATTAATAAGCACAAAAACTTTGCCGAAAAGCAAGCATTTTGAGAAGAATAGTAGATAGAAGACTGCTAACCTGAATTAATTGTTGACGGCTTGTTGAATGAGCAAAATATAACTGGGCTGTCGCAGAAATTCACGTACGGTTCTCACTAATTGGGTTCCGCCTCCTCGTGGCTGCGTGACCATGGTTTCGGATAATCACCCTCGTATGTGTTGTCTGCTGGCCGATCAGTTGACACTGGGCTGCAAAATTCGACCGCCGCACCCAGCGTTAGGCAAGGAGAGGCATAAATTATATACATTCTATTGCCGCATTGAAGCATAGCGAGTGGACGGTAGAATTAGTTCTGTCATTGCCTCATGAGGGTTAAGAATGGTCCATAGTTCCTTGTTCTTTCTAAACCTGCTTTCAGACATTTCCTTTAACTACTCTGTCTTGTCTGGGCATCTGTTTGTATCATACTGATTCCCAAAGCCCGCTAGAGCGTTCTGATTGCATCATCCTGTTCTACAGCATCAGGTGAAGTTGATTCTCTTTCATTTGCAAGTCATTGTGAGCAAGGCCAAAATATGCCATTTAAAGGGAGTTGCCATTATCAAGTGAGCTTTCCATAGGCATTGTTGTATTTTATTGTCTCAAACTCTTTCCGATTTACCGAAGTCAAGTGTGTCTAGATTAGTTGTAATCCCTTGTTCACAGCCTATACACGCCAACTTGCTTGCCGCGTCACCCCCCGTACAGTGAGATTGCTCATCATCACTTTGTTTGTTATGCACATTTATTCTCTTAATTTGATAAAGGCTTAAGAATCGTTTCGAAGATTCCTTTCCTCAACGCAAGATGAGCAGATTTTTAAAATACTGCTGAAAAAAATTATTATTCTTGTTGTTATTCAGACAGTGAACAGGAGGCGGAGCCCATATGGGATTAACCTGAGTGCAGTCATACAGTAAAGAACAAGTGATGAAATTGTTCTGTTCTTCAAGAGCACGTCCTATACTCGATTTATATTTGAAAAGCACGCACTTGCCAACAGTGTAATAACGCAACAATCCAAAATGAAATGAAGAAATTAGTTTAATAGAATTTTCCATCCTATATGTGGATCTTCTTGAGTATCAAATGAAACAAAGAAAGGGACAGTGCAATCAAGAACAGTATAAAAGGTAAAAAAAGTAGAAAGGAGGGTGTGAACACAGGTCAGAAAGCTGAGAATATACTCGATCCATGATGGCCACCATAAATTCGGATTATGAAAAAGATTGTCAATGTCCATCGAACCGAAATCATATTGTGGATAGCCCTTGATGAAAGTATATTAATTTAGCACAATATTAGTGACAAGATTAGTATGGAGATTATAAGGATGGCTATAATAAAATCACAATTAAAAGGACAGAATTCATCACACGCCTCCTCACATTTCACTCACCTCCCCCCCACTCGCGCTCTTTCCTCGCCTCCTCACCAACAGTTGCCCCTAGCAACAAAGAGGCGGTATGGGTTTGTGTATGAAAGTGCAGAGGCGGTGGCCGATAATAAATATTCATGTGGGCCATACAAAGACCAGCCCTGCCTCAGGCACGTGATAGGTCCCCGCATCTTTCTGGAAATTTGAGAAGTTTGAGCTCGCTCTACTCACTTTACACTTTGGCTCTGACCGTTATTTGCTAGTCTAGAAATTCCAGTGGTCAAGACAGACGTTTGCTGTAGTGAACAGAGCACTGGAAAATCTTCTCAACTTCTCGTCTTTAGGCTGATTCGGAGAAGTTGACAGCCAGATAGACAAAGAGAGCCTCAAAGACAAACATTAAAGAAACATTTACAATATTTTTCTTCACATTGCCGGCTCACCTTCCCATATTATCCAGTCGTGTCCACGAGAGAGCCAGGTAAATATTCTTATTTTATTTTCTAAATTAATACTTGTCAACATGTGCCCACAAGTTTTGATCTCGCAGTATCTGCTGTTATGTTAATGTTTATGAACAAAAGAATGCATGCGAAATGTAGAGCTGCTCACTGCAGTATGCTCCATTGACGCGGGTAAAAGAAGTTGTTGTTTTTTTCTTCAATAAACTAGATCTATAGAATATAGATATCTTCTCCAGAGTTTGTGCACCGACACGGAAACAATTGTAGGCTCTTTTCTAAGTGCTAAAGACATCAAAAAATTGTGGTTGTCAATTTCTAAAATGATTAGACGTATCAATGGGGCAAAGGAAGAAAAACATCCTTTAAAAGTCTCTTAAGTTAAAAGTCAACAGTTCAAATATAATTCATTTGATAGGTGATGCCCATTAACAGATTAATTTTTTTTTCTGAAAACGTGGCAAATTTCAGACATTACAGTGCTATTTTTATGTCACAGCAAAGCAGGCTACTTTTTTTTTAAATCCATCACTAGCATACTGGGTGTGCGATTAAATACTTCGGCTCCGGCATTTGACACGTTGACCTGAGTTTTCAATGTTTTACACAGTGCCAAAGGTATAGAACCTTCGGCAATGACACGTAGAACCAAGGCTTTACACAATAACCTTAATTCTTCCTCATGGTCTACAGTGTCAAAGAACACTGAAAGCTAATAATGACTCCCCAGGCCGCAAAAGATGGGTTTCATTATCATCTGTAAATATTCTATGACAAAGTCGACAATGGAAAAACAAGAGTGTTATTTGCATGCTATCGTTTTGTTTTGTTTGTTTTTATTGCCGGAACATCCTAAAACATTGGCCTAGTTTTCATAATGGGTGAAATGTAAAGGAGATAACCACGATATTTACATTTCCTTGTAATGAAGTACCCTGCAATTCATGTACAGTAGAACCTTAATAATACTTATATATGCCTTGGCGCATTGAAAAATATTCTTATCATTCGAGACCTACATGAACAGGTAAATGATATAAGGATATTGAATCAAGAGCATTCGGGCTAAGAAGCTGCTGTTTACAGTACATTTGTGACAGGGACGGATAAAAATAGCAGCTAAAATTGTACCCACTATTCATCACACTGTATCATCTAGTTTGCTAGCACAAGGAATTAAAACGGCTCAAGAGCTCTGTGGTTAGAGCACAGGGCCCGAGAACCAATTTTGTTCCTATTAGCGAATGAGAAATCTATAGTCCTGAAGTAGTCTATCACAACTTTTGCATTATAATCCCCATTTCATCTTTTATTTCGACCTCATTAGACGAAATTAATGTTTTCTCATAGAAGCATGGTAAAGACAAGTGCACTGTAGGTAGCAGATTCGTGGATATGCCACACCCGGGTCATGATCTGAGGTGCTTTTCTGCTCTTCCTCTCGCTGTTCTTGTCATTGTGGTTGTTCTTGTTGGTGCTGGCAGGAAATGTAGACTTTGAATCCACAGGGAAATGCTGTTTAACCCCACAGGTTCGACAGATGCATCTTTTGGCTAAGCGTCATTAAAATGAAAGTTGTAACGTTTCCTATGTTTGCTGTACGAAAATAGACTCAAATGTTCGGAGCAAGACCAATACTTTAAACTTATATGCCTCATTAACTTTACATTTGAAACTGACAGATTCTAAATTAGACAAAGGTGTCCATTTTACACAACAAGAACAACAAGAACAACAACAACAACAACAACAACACCAGCAGCGGCGGCGGCGGCGGCGGCTGCGGCGGCTGCGGCGGCAACAACAACAACTGGGTAAAAAAGATCCATTTCGTCGTAAAGAGATTGGGCTATGAGGATAATAAAATAAGGGTGTATAATGCTCACATCTGGGGATGAATCTTTTTCTTATTTGGTTGTAAAGATAATAATAGAAACTAAGCATGGCAGAGCAAACGCTAATGCTAACTAATGGTTTGAAAGGTCCAAAAGTGCAACAATTGATATTCATTTGAAAGCCAGTCATCGCAGCGTATTGTCTTTGATGAGGCAGTCTTTGGTCCGATACGAGGCAGAGACTATGGGGAGCCGTTATGGCTCATTGCAATCCGTGTAAAGAGATATAGTACTTGTTAGGCATGAAAATGCTCTCAACAAGACGGATATTCAGAATATTTTGTGTCAGGACAATTCATGAACTCAAACCGCACAAATGATAGTGATCGAATCTGTTCTCAACGCATTCAAGTGTTTTCCTCTTTTCCAGAATGTAACTTTCATGCCCCTCTCTGACTTTACCCACTTTCAAAATCAAAATACTTGCTTGAAAGAACTTTTGTTAGAAACAATGAAGATATTAATGTTGTGAATGCCTCTCCTATGGGTTAGTAAGCAAACGTCTATTTTCAAGAAAAAAATCAAAGGCATAACAGCGGTGGATCTGAAGCATTAAAGTCAAGCGAGACTGCAAAACATTCTGACCCACCCTCGTTCTTGGTGACACACAGTTCTTCATTTCGCTTGACACAGAGTCAGACACCGGCAGCTGTCACCAGAATCATCAAAGTCTGTAAACATTTTCTTCCATAGTCTGTTATTAATTAGTCAGCTCAAGAAAGCTCACACCTGGCCTATGCAAAGTGTATATATTTATTAATTTGAGACTGCGTCTTCATATGTCGCCTCCAAAAGCAAACTAAATGCATCGGTTACTAAAAGCGACGCCAGCATACCATATCAGCCAATCTGGAAATGGAGAAGTTGAGAGAGGAAATGATGTTTGTTGGAGTTGAGGATTGCCTTGTCCGGAAGACCGTGCACGAATAATAACACTCCGATGTCAGGATGGCATCTTTAGGCCGTTTCTAAAGCTGCTTTGCTAATATTCTTCAAGCCTGATCGAGGTCCAAGCTTCTCCTCCAGCAGAGCGCCTAAGGCATGATCGTTATAAATTATGTAGCCTATGTCATGTCAAGGCAACACCGCGTGAAAGTTCCACTCGGGTTTCTCTTGTTCGACCATCAAAGAGATGCCCGTAAGCGAATCTCAAAGATGCGATTCAATTTTCAAGAATGGTCTGCGAGATGGAGAGTCGCAGTCATATGTTATGTCTTTTCTCGTCCGCTGATGACAGGAACCGAAGATGACCATAGGCAACTGAGTTCTCATGGCAGGATACTGTTTACGGAAGGGTTCAGAAATGTAATGATGTAGCAAATTCATGGGTGTTAAGGTCTTTTCATACTAATAAAACGGTAAACTGCCATTTTTTTTTTTGCTTAGCGTCATTGATGCAGAAAGCTACGGTATATATCGACACAGACTGTGCTTTATACCTGAAATATCTTATACTGGTGCTGTTACCTCACATCTACATTTTCACTTCAAATGTTTTTGAAACGGCGATCAAGATGTGAATCGCCATAATCATACGTTTTATAGACCACATCTCCTGCCATCAGTGATGTGAATCGCCATAATAATACGTTTTATAGATTACATCTCCTGCCATCAGTAATGTGAATCGCCATAACTATACGTTTTATAGACCACATCTCCTGCCATCAGTATTCCTAAGGCACAGTAATTATCTGTAATGTTTTCTTTCGAAAATTAATTTTTAGTGGTCCCTGCTACGTCAGATCAAACTGTATAGTCTAACTGTATTTTGTTGATATGGGTTTTGCACAGCTTTATTATGAAACTGAAGGGTAAGCTGGCTATTGGTTATGGGATACATTATCAGAAAATTCAACTATTCCGTGCTAATAGACGTCCACTTTCTTAACTTTGCTTCAAGGTGTACAAGTTTACATTTTCATCGTGATAAGGAAACTTCTTTGACAATGTCCTATGATGATAATATAATAATAATAATACAGGCAATATTGCGACTTTGCATTATCACACCCTAAAAGGCCAGGCGACTGAATAAATTTCTCAGCCAATAAATTTCTCACCCTTTCAGTCGCAAAAAGAGCTTCTGTCATTTACTGGTGCCGGGCATTGGCATTCTGACATCTTTCACTTCACATAGCCAGGTGTCAGTTTAAGGCTGCCTGGAATGAAGAAAATGTAAGTGAGATAGTTTTCCGAGGCACTGACAAACTAACCATTGCAGGAATTGAACCCCTAGTAATATGTATATCCTAGACCCACCCCTGTAACTACGAAGCCTTTTGGCTCCATATGACGCGCTTAGACTGACTACCCAATCAATCTTTGAGTTTACTGTGGCAAAACGAATTATCAGGGCAAACTGGCAGCACTGCTCACCGGAAGTTAAGGACTTTCTACACGTGCAGCTTGATCGGAGAGTAAAGCTTAAACAGGCAGTCTTTCAGGAAATACTGTTTTTGTAGACACAAGAACTTAAAGACTCATTGTCAACAATTCTGGCCTGCCAGAAATTAATTAAACTCTTGATATTTTTGTCGTCCACCAGATCTCCAAAACCTCTGATGGCGGTTTCCTTTGAAGTTCTGGGCCTAAACGTTACTTCTCGGACAAAATAACTTATATTTTGTATTACTGTAAACAGGAAAATATGAGCATGGTATTAGATCTAGAAAATCCAACGCCAATGCATAAACACAGAAAAATCAGTAAATTGAAATGAAGACTGCACTTGTTCTAGAGTCACTTTCTTACTTATTATGTAACTTTAATGTAATCGAGGCCTCGATCTCCTGGAGTTACTTCTAATTTTGCGAAGCCATTGAAGGGCTGCGAGATAGAAAAAATCATTAGAATTATTATTTTTTTAATGTTGGTATGTTTTTTTAACCATGCTGTTCGAAGCAAATGTTTTAATGGTATTCTTAGATTTCATTCAGTCCTCCAAGTTAGCACTCTGCTTAGTGTCTCAGTGTCTAATTAAGTATTAGACAGACATATTTTTAAAATCCTGATACTGGGAATTGGATTTCAAAACCAGTCATTCCACAGGTGATGCTGTTGCGTTTTAATAATAATATCTCTTTTGACAAGATTTTACGATTTATATTTCAAAATCACTTTTAGAGGATTTTTCTCATCCTTGACACACATTATGATTCCATTGATTTGCCCTCTAGATTTCCAGAACAAAACTGTACGAACTGAACGTCACATAAACCACCTGTGATCTGTGACGTCACGTGCAAAGGGGACAGAACACACTAAGAGACAGAATTCAGCAAAGTTGGACATTTCTCCTGGTCAAGGGACGCAACTCACTGTAGACAACAACTGAAGAATTTGACATCACTAAAGAAAACATCTAGAAGGTAGGCCTATATCCTAGTCTGATCAGAAATAAAAGTTATGTTGAAGGCAGTTTGTTTTGCTTCAATATTGCTGTTCCATTACGTGCAGGCTATCTTATTCTGTTATCTGTTTGTCCCAGCAAATGAACATTTCATAAGGAAGTTTTATTTGTGGTTTAATACATAATATTTAAACAAAGTCCCACAGAAAATAAAATTGATGATAAACTCACGGACTAAATTTACCTATGTACTCTACACTCAAAGCAAATCTTTGTTTAACCAAAATATGTAACCTCATAAAAACTTTCCACGTGATGTAATGAAGGCTAGACATACAGTAAGTTTCTCTAGTAAACGGAGAACCCTAAACCTAAGCTTTAAAACGTTTGCCTTTTTTCAATGTCTTAAAATGTTGAGTTTTTCTGTGATTTTTTAAAAAGCCTTATCTCTTATTAATATTTCTGCAGACTGATCAGTAATCGGGCATTGTAGTGCTGGAATTCGTGTTTTACCTAACCATGTTACGTAATGAATAGTTTTCCATATTCTTTTATCAAGTGCTTAGATAAAGGTGCATCCATCGTAAATAGGGTTCTAATGCCTATAAACGTCGATTGCGTTCTCAAGCAGAAATAGTAAAAGTCAAATGCTAATCATTTGGATTAATTATGATAAATAGGATATTATCTTTTATGAATGGACTTTTGTTAACATGATTTTCGAACATAGCCAAAATCAGTCAATTTTATGAATCTACTTTTGTTAACATGATTTTTGAATATAGCCAAAATCAGTCAATTTAATGAATGGACTTTTGTTAATATGATTTTCGAACGTAGCCAAAATCAGTCAACCGCAAGTGCGATTGTCGTGGGCTAATTAAACTAATAAATTTCATAACTGACTAAAGATAACATTCACAACCAGTGATGACACTGATGACATGAAAACCCATCTCTGAATGAACAGATCGGAAATCCAGTTTTGTAGGCAGAATTGCACAAACCATTTCATAATTAGCCTCAGAATATTTTTTGCATAACTCATTATTCCGCACGGTTGAGATATCTTCTCCAATTAATCACCATATGCTTATCATATACATGAAACTAAATTGAATTTAAGGAGCACAGACCCATTGTAGATACCAGCCTCGTTACAAAAGAACAAAGTTTACAAATAAAACGAGTACTATCAAAATGTTTGAATTGTTTTATTTTTCTCGCAACCACAAAACAAATTAGTTCGGTTAAAAATGTTCTGAGGCTAACGTTATTCTATGTTTGCTGACAGCCCTTGTCTTTGGCTTGACTGGTTCATTTCATAAAACGAAAAAAGGATTCCACGTTTCTGAGAGTTAGCATTTTACACGTACATTTCCACTAGGGTAAAGCATTCTTTTGAGGTCACGCTTTTGGTTAGGCAAATATCGCTTTGAGTGGAGAGTAGATCCACACTTTGATGACGTTTCCAGTCACAGAAGATCTTAGAAATGACGGTATATATTTCAAATTAAGTATTTGCTCATATTCAAGCCTTTGCAATGAAATCCAATCTCCGTCCCTCTCCCCATGACCAATTTTCTGATTTTATAGGCACTACTCAAAATTGCAAACTCTTATGTCAGGTACTATTGGAATCTTCATACCTATAGAGCGGTATCTTAATCGAAACTGTAAAGTCAAGCCAGGGATCTTTGTTGAAAGCTATGCTAGTTTATTTTAAAAATAAAACGACATAGTGAATACCAGTGACCGTGTGCACACTCCTTGCGTTAGTTAACGTGAATACTACAAATGTTTTAGGAGTTGTCCTTGGTTATCGCAGTGCGTCAACTAAAGTAAGGCTTCTACATACGGTCAAAGGTCTATAACCTTTCCCTTATCCTTGGTGGGTACACACTGCAGCCAGTGGTTTCGCCTTGACCTAGAGTGAGTGCTGAGGAGGTCCGTACATCAAACCCGCGCTCATTCAAGCCTGAGATTGCCTGTTGTGTGGGAGGCCAAGGGAGATGATCGAAATTAAATTCAACTAAAAAAAAAACTGATTTGTGTTACAGAGTTCACCTCCCGCCCTCCTCTTCCTTCCCCGTGCCCCTGCAAGCCTCGCTCTGCATTACATCCCCTGGCGCATTTCCAAGTTGTTGTTTCTTTTAATTTGTTTAAAATGAGTGTGTGTTGAGAGGGAGGAGGGGGAGCAGATTTTTTTTACCCCCCCCCCTTTTTTTCTTTTTTTGACATTCAATTTCCCGCCTAACCACCCCTTGTTCTTTTCTAAATACCATGTCAAAGGGCCCAACTCCATATGAATGTCATGAAAATGCCATAATATGATACTAGAGACGTAATAGTGAGCGATAGTGGGCAATGCGGTAAAACTTGGGGGCGAGCGATGGCGGGTGATCCGGTGAATTAAGAAAGGGTTAGGAAACACTGATGGAAAATACCAGATTGACAATCCAACTTTGTGCAACTTCTAGGTCTAGGTTGTTATTTTTTCACAAATGGACGCCTATGCAACGAGCTTGCTACTAACCAACTTTTTAAACATATCATTGCAGCACAAACAAAAAATTAGACTGTAGTTAAGATCTAGATAGTTTGGATGTACATACTAGCAGAGATTGTATGCTGATATATAGCTCTTTAATTCGTTACGTGCTTTTAGAACCACAAATTCGCTGCAGTGTCTACTCTATTACCATACTGGTCAAAGAAATGAAAGGCGTGTACACTCTGTTCGGGTTTTCTTCTGTTTGGAAAACGGATGTCCCGCCTTGTGATAAAATATTATGTTAAACAAGAAGATAAAATAATTCATCTTCATAACTGACAGATCCCAAAATACAAGGATGTCGTAAGACGTAACGCCATCTCTGTTAAAGAGATGCTTGTCCTAAACTCGGTATGTGGTCTCTGAATGTTTTTGAAATAAAGAGAGATAACAGTAAAGTAATTACTCTTCACGCATAATATTATAATATAGTTATTTACTGTTAAAAGACGTAATATTTGAAGGAATGCAGATTTTGAGCTCAAGTAAGTTTTGAATTAATTAACACAGAAATGCATGTTCGAATACACCACCAACTCATTTTTCACCGAAAGTGCAATTGCTGTGTTTTGGAAAAACGCTCTTCAAATGATTACTCTACCCGAAAGTCCCTCTCTGAATGAGCAGACCGGAAATCCAGTTCTGTATGTTTATGTTAGAGAAAGAGTTAAGAAAGGGAAGGCATATGCATGAAAGCATTCCTAAAAATAATAGCTAAGAAACGAAGTCGTTAACGCTTAAAACGTTGGCCTTTTGCGCCATCTCTTGTTTCGGTACACAAAAATGTGCTTCTAATCCAGATGTAGGTTCACTTATGAAGAGCTAATTGTTCTAAGGCTACCTAGGCAGCGTGGCGGTGCCGTTTGTGAGTCGTACTCAGAAACAGAAGACTTTCAAGTCAAAGGTTTATGTATTTGACTGGCGAGCTGGGCGGTTTACTTTGTTGTGTTCTTGGGAAAGACTCTTCACTTCCATTTTCTAACTCAACTCAGGTGTAAATGAGTACGTGGCTTCAGAACTGGAGGGACCAGGGCGCTGCACCGCTGGCGATCCAGCAATGACTTTGTTATATATATTTTCATTTGTAATATTATATATTGACATGTAGCCTATAATGTGTACTGTTCTATGTGTTTGTATTATGAATGATAACATTGTATGTCATTATAAAACAGTTTCTCTACGGGTAAATAAATTGTCTTCCCTAAGTCGCCAGTCTTCCGGACTCTCCTACCTAGTTCGTGACTTCCGATGAGGAGCAGCTATCAAAAAAAAAAAAAGAGGAAAAAATTCAATTGCGTTTATTCATCCCCTCACAAGATATTTTCTCTTTATAAGTGGACCTACATCTGGATTAGAAGCACACTTTGTGTACCTAGGCAAGAGATGACGCAAACGGCCAGCGTTTTAACCTCTAACGACCTCGTTTCTTGATCTTGACGTCACACAGCTTTATACATTTTTTCAACTCTCTTTTTTCCATTTTTTTATAGGGAGGTCAGATAATAGGCAGTCATATCTCTATGGAGACGATGTGGTCGAAGGGAGTGACTGCTCTGTGTTTCCATATTCATTATTTGACGCTACCCCATGAAAATTGGACTATCCTAGTCGATAGTAGCAGAGTATAAAATATGTCCTTTGGATAGATTGTGTAGAAATAATCATATAACATGAAACCACGCCGCAAAAGTGATGAAATTCAGTTTTGAATTTGTAAAAAATTATTTGTTGCAGGCGGTGTTTCCCAATGGCTTCAGCGGATTTCATTTGTGCGGGCCTGTGATCTGCAAAAGAAGGTCAAATTTTTAACCCCTTTTCGTGTAATTTGAAATTGGCAAAAATCTAACTAAAGGACCCCCACGTAAACAGTATATAATTTGAGCACAGTGGTGGCACCAGACCTTCAGATTTGTCTTGGCCATCTCGGAACGACCCTGTGGTTCTAGAAGAAATGTTTATTAAATGGTTCAAACAGGCTTTTACAATCTGGCTCCTGCAACCAAAAATAAAGGGCGGGATGAAACTGTATGGAGCCTGATTTGCCTTATATTTAAGCGTTTTGGTCTTAAAATGGTCTTTCTGTGCCTATAACTTCCTGGGGAATGAGATTAGAGGCATTCTATCACCTAGCCCATTCTGCTCAGGCAGTGCGTTGTTGTGAGTGATATGATGGTCTAGCACAAGTAAAGTATGTGCAAGCGGCTAGGTTCAAATGGGGTGCAGCGCGTTATGGTCTCTACGAGTTCAATGGTTTAAAGCTGCCGAATATTGCATTATAACCAAATATTGTGAGTAAACAAATTTACGCTGCATATATTTTTTTTTCGCTGGGAATCGGGATGCTTTTGAGCTCACTGTTTCATCTCTCTCTCTCTCTCTCTCTCTCTCTCTCTATTTATCTGCTACATTAAAACGCAAATGCTTTTTTTTTGTTTGTTTATTATTAATTTTCTTGCGTCCACCCCCTTCCGGGCATAACCTGGATAACAAGGCTAGTAATCATCATTATCAACATCTTCATCATAATCATCATTATCATCATCATCGTCATCATCAGCACAAGTATAAATGTAAAATAGGCGAAAAATAACAATACTGATGATAATAATAATAATAATCATTATTATAATAATAATAATCATTATTTTTATAATAATAATAATTATTATTATTATAGCAACAATAGAAAGCCTATAAGCTTCCCTTTCCAAATAAAAATGCAAGCAGATTTCTTTTTTTTTTTTTTCGTATAAATGAACTTTGTGTCATTGTGTTGATTCTTCCCTGAGCAGTTAAGAACAACCATTACACCTGTAGTTATTGTGTTAAAGAGCCATGTGAAGTCAGAATTAATCAGACCATTGTAACTGGCACGTCATGGAGAGACGTCTAGCGGATCATGCAATCAGAGGCTTAAGTTACCCCATATCAAAGGTCTTTAAGATTTCCTTGTATTCATCTTTATTCTCCCAGGTATAACAGGCTTTGGAGGAGTGACGAGGTGTATTGGGGGNGGTGGGATGAGTAGCCTGACTTGAGTCTTAAACTAACTTTGGTTACTATGGCAACATAGCCATTATCGGCAATTGCTTCAGTAGAAAAGGCAAATGTAGCTCTATCACATCAGCTCTCTCTCTCTCTCTCTCTCTCTCTCTCNATCGGCAATTGCTTCAGTAGAAAAGGCAAATGTAGCTCTATCACATCAGCTCTCTCTCTCTCTCTCTCTCTCTCAAGCCACGCACACACCCTCATATTATTATATATATATATATATAGAGAGAGAGAGAGAGAGAGAGAGAGAGAGAGAGAGAAAGAGAGAGAGAGAGAAAGAGAGAGAGAGAGAGGAGAGAGAGAGAGAGAGTAGAGAGAGAGAGAAAGAGAGAGAAAAGAACGGGAGAGAGAGAGAGAGAGAGCCACAGAGATGCGGGGTAGAGAACAGAGGAGTCTCCCTATTACGTTTAAAATCCTCTTCTAAGATCAAAGTAACCGCCAGTATTCACCTGTTCACATCCTATAGGAACCGACTGGGCTGTCACACGCCTGGATGTCATGTACGTTATCAAAAAATGTTGGCGGATGATGCGTTTTGTCAGCTGCTGCTGGCGGTTAATGCGTTTTGTCCCGACGGCCCTCAGCTCTCCCATTTATGCTTGCCTTGCTCGTATCGTGTTGTCCCCAACCAATTAACGACGGCCTTATGTCCACGTCATTAAATTTCACTTCCGGTAATCCCCTTCCGGTCTGGCAATAGTTTAATGGACTCGCGGCGGAGAAATCTGCCCACACAAGTTACATTGTGCTGGGGCTCGCGCCCGCTGTCAGTTTCACAAGATCGGTGGTGAGGAAGGGGGTGGATTGGGGGAGGGGAATGAGAGCTGATAATTTCATGGTTGTCAAGTAAAACCATTACTAAATCATACACGTCTCAGGTCTTGCACATTTCATACAAATATTGGCCCATAGTGGCACCATTTCATTACGAAACAATAACTTTTATAACTATAAACATTCTGCAGCAAATCAGAATTAACAAATATGGGAATAAACCAACGAAAATTAAACAGATAAAATAATATTACAATAGAACCTGTGCATGGCGACCACTATTCGCTCCTGTCAAAAAGTGGTCGTTTTAGGCAGAGTGGTTTGGGAAGGGGCATGGGGCAAAAAAAGAAACAAAACCGTTCTCCGCTTGTTTCTGAATGCTCGAAATGTACCTTAGTCGTAGTCTTAAAGCCACCGCTAACACATTAAACGAAGGCAATAATAAAATGGTAACATATATATCAAATTGTGTGACCCAGCTTCTTGAACACAGATCTATAAAGATATTTACTATAACGTGTAGCATAAGCGAGAAATTTGATAACGAAAATACCAATCAGACGGTAAACAGCTGGTCCAGAAAAATGATCCGACCGTGACTACGTAACGCTGACTCCCGTGTCCTGGTGCACAAGCCCATCAACTGGCATCTCTAGCTTTAGTAAAGTGAGATGCCTAAATGGTAGGTAAAAGACATGAGCAAAACCCTCGCTATAAATTATGAACAATTATCCAACTAAGTCTAGACTAACCAAAGAGATTTCTACTACTTTAGGTGGTATATCTATAATACTAACAGTAACATACAATATTTACTCACATTTCAGATGAAGAGCAGCGTGAGGTTCGTGGTATTGACGTCATCGTTATGTGTGCTCTGCGTCACAGCTTTCATAACGGCGGATCTGCCCAATGCTTGTGTGATGCAGGTAATATGAACATCTCCCAATGTTTGTCTGTTTGCCTGTCTGCCTTGCCCTCTCCCCATTTCTTTATTTCGTTACTTTTGAGTGTGTATGTAATTCGTATTTTTGCCTGGTAGCCGGATATATGAAATGCCGTCTTTGTAGCAGTGTATAAGACTTACCAATCTTATTGTCTCTCTATTGCAAGTCTTCGTTGTTGGTGTTAAATGATGTATCATATAAATTGGCTACACGTGAATATTAATATCATTTTCTTCCATCGCTGATGTAAGTGTCGGTAACAGACTGATGGTATGCCATCAATATAACTGTATTAACTGGGCCCCCCAAAAAATGTAGAATATGGATTACAAGTTAAGTTTCGAGCTAGCCTATATGCAGTTTTTGATATGGTGCTGGAATTTGTCACTTACTGGCTCCATGATCCGTATATCTAATCAGCTGTTTCGCAGCCAAATTTTCGTGTATTCACATTCCGAAAACATGTGATACTGTTTATCAAGTTAGAGCATTCATGTGATGTGACTAGCTTGCAAAAAAAACCCCAAACATTATGATTGTTAGTTTAGTTCTGTGGGAAATATTTGTCAACATGTATAGTACTAACTCTCTTTTGTTTTGTTAACATAACTGGATATCTACTATGTGAAGCCATCTCCATTTTTGCCTTTCAGTAATAAGATCACATCATATTGGTCTCAAACCGCTAACCATTTAGATATTGAGCCCGCCGGTATTTCATAAGTCGTAATGCCGTTTCAGACAAAGTGCAAAAATGTTATGTCCTGTACCGTTTAGATTCATTTTAGCACTTACTTTTTTTTTTTTTAACTGGGAGGGATATAATAAAGATGTTATTGAACTACGTTGTGCTTTAAGTTGACCCTCGGTCATTCTCCAGTAAAACATTTAGCAAGGTCGTGCTCTTATTGATGAATGTGTGTGCGATTTTGGTTTTTTTTAAGCTGAGAGAGAGAGACAGAGACAAAGACAAAGACAGCGAGACAGAGAGACAAAGAGAGAGAAAGAGAGAGAAAGAGAGAGAAAGAGAAAGAGAGCGCGTACTTTCTGCGGCAAAAAGATCTTTATAATGTCCGCATTTGACAGATAATGACAGCAGTTTATGAAGCAGCGAGGCCGGATAGATGGACTCAAGACCAAAAAGTTGTTGATTCCTTTCCCGATTATGGCCACATAGAGTTTCATGAAAAAGCAATACGTTTACAGTTTTCCAAGCAACAAGCAAGTCTATCCGTGTATTGAGGAAATTATAATTTTGAACTCGCGTAAACAGATATTTCCTTCATATAAGACTTATAAATATAGCTTATTGTCATGATTTTATTGTTGTTATTTTTATTATTATTATCGTTGTTATTATTATTACTAGTAAGTTCCCTCTTTCTTGAACAGCACCGGACCGTTGCGTGGTCAAATTCATGCAAATAAATTTGAATTCTAAATCTTTGATTTATGAGTGATGCGTCTTACTCGTTCCAAATTTTTACCCACATTCATTCAAACAATGACGACAGTCTTGCATTTTCCCCCATAAGCTCTGGTGCGCGCGGTACTGGGCGCAGCTTAATGGCGTTCAAGAGCGGTACTGTAGAATTTTTTTTTTTTATTATTTTCCTTTCTTTGAACTCAATCTTAAAATCTTTATTGCTTTTCTTGAATTTTAACGTCTGATCCATGGGCCAACCACTTACCAGCCACCCGAAAGGCACAATTACTAATAATAACACATCATTAGTTGTGAATGTTTTATTGTATTCTGCTGTGTCTTCGCTGAGTTCTCAATGTCACATGGCTCATAATTTTTTTTTCTATAGAATTATCATTAATAATAATAGTTGTTGTTGTTGTTGTTGTTGTTGTTGTTGTTGTTATTATTATTAAATAGTAAGTCGCGTGAGCGGCCATTACCGTATTACGAGATTTACAGATCGGATTATTTATTTATTTAGTTATTCATTTAATTAATTAATTAATTAATTATTTTTTTTATTTATTTATTTATGCACTTGCTTACTAATTTTATTTATTTACAGACAGCTTATACCACCCCAGGTGGACAGGTCAATGTGTCCTGTCTGCATCTATTTACAAATGTCATTGTAAAACGAAATTAGTAGACTACATGCAAAATGCAGCTTTAGATTATGTTATAATCCAATATTATAATATCTTTTTCTCTTGGCCCAGGTTTTACTAAAGTAAGAAGCAAGGGCCGCCTCGAATAACTCATACAAACCCCACCTCTTATCATCTTATAAAATACGTAATTTAGAAAATCATGAAAGAGCCATAGACATTTCAAATACTTCGGGGTTGGTTAAAATTTTTGTCGATAAGAAATTAATTATTTTAGCTCGCTCGTCATGGTCTTAATAACTAATAAAATAATAAGTAATTTAGAAATTTTGAAAAGGCGATAAGTATTTCAAATACTTCGCGATTTGTTACAATTGATTAATTTCTTTCAGTTATAAATTCACCATTTTAACCCACTCATCATATGTAAAGGATATGTAATGTTTGATATCAGATTTATGAAATGAATCATACATTAAAATTGGCAAATACGATAAATGTATAACGAATTTCATAAATTTGACATCAAACAAACACGAGTTTCAGATCCTTTTTTATGATATAAACTTTAACTAATAAAAGACATGAACTTTTAATCGTGAAAAAGAAGCTGAAGTGGCCCTCACCCTGTTTGAGACACATCAGTCACAACTGAACTGAATGAACCACAGAGTTACGAGACACAGAGTAAATCCAAATAGCTGACAATCATCGATGAAACTTTAGACCACAGAAACACTGTGACATTTCAAGCACTTTCAATGAAGAGAACGATGACAAGCGATAAGAAAGACAGGCTGAAATGCTTTATAAATATACATTTTTTTTCTCAGTCTAGACAGAGGAAACCACCACGGCAGTGGAAATAGTTACAAAAGAAACGATGTCACATATTCATACGCTTAGCAGTTTCCAAGGCTTCCAATCAAAGTATTCGTAAGCAGGTCAAAGGTCAAATTTATGTAACGTGTGACATACTAAAATATTATTAAATACTTTTGTCACCGGCAATAGGCCCTGTTTATGTGAAAAATTATTATTATCATCATTGTTAAGAGAGCTTCTCTGATATTTGCCAGTGTGTGCGGGATGTGCTGAAGTGTAAACGAGACGTCAGTGTTGGGCTTGTGTCGGAGGTGGACTGCTGCGATAAGTACACATTGTGTTACTTCATGTGTGAACCAGAGTCCGACACACCACCACCGTAAGTACTCACTAGCACACACACACACACACACACACACACACACACACACACACACACACACACACACACACACACACACACACACTTACACACACATACAAACACACACTTACACACACACACACAAACACACATATATACAGATAAGAAGGTAAACAATGCTAACTCAGTGTTATCTTTTTCATAACAGCCAATGTGGGTCCTGTCACCACAGAAAAAAAAAACAACAAAAAACATATACAACAGGGATAAAAACACACTGCCGCAACTACGTGAAACACTGGTAAAGTTTGGGAATTTCCGATAGTTGTTACACTGCGCACGTTTTCGTAAAGGATTATGCATACGGCCACTGTAGTGACCCAACCACAACACAGCGATGGTGAACATCGCAAACCGTGTATGCCGTACCAGTCAAAATTTACAGGGGAAAGAAAAAAACCTGTTTCATAAGATCACCACTTACAGAGTTACATGATTTGATCATTTAACAAAATATAGACTTTCTGTCGCTATTTTAAGTACATAGTATTATAGTATTTAATGGCATATGCGTGGGGTGGTATTCTTCACTTTGGTACAAAAAAAAGGAGAACTAAAATTTTTCGGACTTCACTGTTTGCGATGTTCACCATCGACAGGTTGTCACAGACACATTGATGTGACATCACCAAAGTACAGTATATCTCACTCCTTCACAAGACTACATGTCAGCCACGTTGTTACCAGTATGTCCTAAAAATTGCTTTGGGTAAAATAACAGTAGTTAACAAATGGAAAGGAAACGGGTTTTTAGCAAAGAAATTAGAAATGAAATTTAATATTCTAACGTATGGCATCATGAATAGAAATGCTGTCCTCATTGGATAAAACGCAGTCATCTCGTGACTTTGCATCCTTAAAGTTGTAACAGTTAGAAATATTCGTAATTAACAGTTGTTTCATCTGTAGATTTATTAAATTGTTGCCCTCATTCTACATTTGCTTAAGACATTTTNGAAACATCTTGGGAGCGACTGATTTCTCAAAAATTCCAAAAATTGACTTAGGCAAATGACCGTGATGATTGAAATAATATTCTGTTCGGGCAACCGAGTTCGTCTTGCCACCATGCAGCGAGAGCTGTTGTGTACAGCACTGAAAGAATAAGATGACTCGGATGCAGAGTGTAGTTCTGTTGGGAAAATCTTCACGGATAACGATGTTCGTCAGTGTTGCCAGGGTGGCCTCTATGATGCCAAATTTGGCTATTTCAGGGTCCTTTACTCTTTTTCCATCTCTTTAAACCAAAGCTCGTTGGCTACAGTTTGGTTATTTTTCTGAGATTTGAATTTGTATGTAATTTCTTTACATTTTCCCTAATGTCTAAGTGAAAGATGTATGTTTCATTGAAATCCTGAGTCAATAGAACTTCACTTGCACTGTTTACCCCAAGGCTGAGCTGAGACATCGTTTTATTTTTATCATTTCTTTCTTTAAAAAATGGCTGTCGGTACTTTTTGTTTATTTCTGGGAGTTTCCTTTTTTTTTTTCAAATTTCATTTGGCTTCTCCATAAAAAAAACTCACCTGGCAACATTGATGTTAGTCCATTGCAACTATTAGCCTCTCACTACTATGATGTGGTAGTAGTGACATTGAGGCCTGTTTCCCTTTTTTTTTTTTTAAAGTTGGTTCCCTGTGCCTTTTGGCAAGAGGAGGAGCAACGTTTAAAACAAGAGACCTGAATGGCTAGAAAAGTACACAGGACAATTATGAAAATAAAAACAAAAATTGAATTTTTGGATAATGGAAAATTGGTTTACTGTACCATACAGTGTTATACATCTTATTCATAATACAAACACATAGAACAGTACACGTCATTTATGTAAATACGTTATATACAAATGAAACACTTCACAAAGTCATTGCTGATCCTCCGCAGTGCAGTACTCAGGTTGTCCAGCTCTAAAGCTAAGTACTCATTTACACCTGAGTAGGGTGGGGAAAGAGACGTGAAGTGCCTTTCTCGGGGATACCCTCATGTAAACCGGCGGGCCCACAGGCCGAACACTTAAACATCAGACTTGACAGTCTTCAGTTTCTGAATATGACTCAAAAATCGCACTGCTATGCTTACTGGGTATGTGAATAGAATCTACTGTGATGAAAAAGATAAGGAGGCGTGCACGGCAGATATAGTAGGCTACCCCTGGTCTAATAGGCCTACGCACGTCCACAAGTTTTCCGACTTTCCCACGATATTATTATCAGGGCATGAATCAAAAGAAATAGTGAAGGTAAGAGACCAGTGTGGTTTACCCGTCGAATACAGACCTACAAAGTCAGCCTGTAACAAGTTATCCAAAAAACAAAATAAAAATACGATTTTATTCACCCCGTAAGAAAATTGTATTACAATGTCATACAGTGTTATACATCTCATTCATAATACAAACATATATAACACTACACATCATACATGTAAATACTTATTATTACAAATGAAATACATAACAAAGTCATTTGTGGTCGCCAGCGGTGCAGCGAC
>JAWQUT010000374.1:237950-248627 GCA_033807755.1 Ellobium chinense | reverse complement strand
ATATATATACAAATAACAATAATTACTATAACACCTTACAAGTACCTACAACCACAACAATTACTACGTAACTTAATAGTCTGCTGTGCAAAGGTGCTGTGACTCACGGAGCCCTGTCCGCTACAGGCTCCTGCGGAGGGACGAGAGTCACAAGACCAGAGGACAACCCAGGTGACGAGGACAGGACGGTGACGATGACGAAACGGATGACGATCCCAGTATCACCCTCGAGCACGAAGCAGGATGTGACCCACGGAGATGATGCAGATTATGTTCCGATGCCCGACTTTAAGAGATGATTCATAACCTATGTTCAGAACAGGTCTCGAGCAGGTGATGCATCATACATTTCCAGAACAGGACTCTGGACTCTGGATCAAACCCAGGGAGTGCGGCCCCCAACCGGTATACGGTTTTCCGCCCCTGACGCTAGCTAGATCCCAGCTCTGGATACACAGCCGAGATACTCATTCATCACACACTCGTTTCTAGGCCGACCATTGAACACTCTGTTATAGGCCTTATCATAGAAAGCTAGAATAAACAAGAATAAATATTCGTAGTTACGTCCCTCTTCTTAGGACCACACCGTCCTCTCGATTCCAGCCCTTATTATAGTAGCTACAGTAAACAAGAATACTACTCATAATTATAGTCAATCTATGCTACGGCTACAAGCTTACACTAGTACATAGTCATATAATATATAGTTATCTTTATCTCTAGTGATTGCAAAATCACTTAACATTACGGCCCATGGCCACCTTCACATCATCACTATTATCCAGCCTTATAACACGGTCAAACACTATACTTCGTTTACGAGTGTGCTATTCGTTAACTAAATTACGCTCAGCAGCCCTTCTCCAAAAAATCACAATTCTGACTGAGATGCCTAGACTTCAACGCTCCCCCCTTATATCCCGGCGACAGTGAGTTCACAGCTCCGCCGAAAGCGTGCCCTCGTCGGACGCACTCAGGTTGAGCATAACAATTATACACACACTATACTAAACTACTAACCGTCACCTCGTGACAACCAGTAACATGGCCGTTTTCTTTCAGTTTGACAATAATCAGTATGTGTTATTCATTTTTGCTTTGACTGCTTGTTCCCTCATTTTTTAAGAGTCGAATTAGTTAGGTTTTTGTGCATATGTTACTATGAACTCTTCCCGTGTAAACAAGCACTTCGGTATGATAAACCAGCTTTATCGAAGGAATCGTTCCTAGTATATATGTTTAAACCATGTAACTATATCTCCTCAGGTGTTTTGACAATTCAGACGGCAAACAAAGAACCAATTCATGTTTTATTCTTCTGAAGGTGGCTCTGATAATCGCAACCCAGTGAGACTATGAGATAATGAGGCATACAGCTAGCTACTCATCTAAAAATATCACCAATGTCTCTTCCCAAGTTCACTGTTCTCAGCTGGGAAATAGATTTCTCATCGTATTCTTGAACAATAAAATGATATTGAACTTTGCGATGTAGATAACATACAACTGAGGCTTGATGGAACACTGCTTTAACTGACATCTCACATAGGCATTTACAATAGTCCATCTAAAGGGTAGAAAGAAACTATAAATATGCACCCACAGTACATAAATCGCCACTTGAATGCAGTGCCCAGATAAATGCTACGTTGCACGAAATTCAGGTTTGATGCTTTTTGGAATGCAATTATTGCGACATTATCTCAGACCATTATGCTTAATATATTCGTTGTAAAGTGAGGACTATTTTTATTCATTTTTGTAATTCAGGATCAGGTTTACCTTTTAATTCCATACACTCGACAGTTCTAGTTTTGCTATTCTTAATGCCAATAATTTTAGTAGCGACCTACTTATGAGCTGTTAAGAGGACGAAATTTGTGCAATTTGTGTTGACCAACATCTTATAAATACATCTTGAAATTGCTCTTTCTTAACCAAGATTTCAGCGATGTCTACTGTGGATTATTCTGAACGGGATTTTATGAAACTTTGACACACACAAAAATCACATGTGCTCATGGGGAGGACATATTAATTATTAACTCAGCAGGCCTGTTTACTCTAGGACTTTTTCAGTTCCCTGGGGAGGGAACAGTGCCGCTGCATTTACAGACGCTGATCACTAGCATTCTAACAATATCTTCCATTTCGTATAGCCAGGTACCCATTTTAAAGACAGGGTAGACGTTTTATATATTTCGGGAATGAATGACTAAGACAGTCTGAAAAATGCACACATCCCGGGAAGGCTGTCAGTATTTATAACGGACAATTTTGTTGTCATGAAATTCATCTCTGCCAAGTTTGTCTGCCAGTTCATTTATGAAATGAACGCTGAAATTAATATTGTGGAATCGTGGACTAGTTAGTTTCTTGTCCGCTAACCCACCTAAAAATCCAACAGTGGTCATGGACAACCAACGCTTCCTCCAACTCTTGAGAAACATATTGACTTCAAGGTCCCAACCCACCTACTAGCATCTATCATAAATGCTGATGTAAAAATAATGTGCTTCAAGAATGTCATCCTGTCTGAGCAATTTAAAAAGGGAGAATGGCATGCTTTAGTGAATAGCTTCATCCTAAGTACATGCATGTTCAATGACAATAAGTACGTCAGTCGAGAACACCGCCACTCAACCCATAGGCCGGTACCGTATTAGTACAGACGAAAAAGACAGATAATCACTTCACTCTTTATTCTTTTGAATATAACTAGTTTAATCAAAACCCAGTAAGAATATTGCAATAATATAGAGGCGCACACCTGTGCTCGTCTAAAAATTTTACAAAAGACTCCCACCAAGTTAAACGGGTCTAAATGAGATGTAGACTTGGTGCTGTATTCGGTAAGCTAAATAAAAGTACATTTAGTCGAGTGCAACATTGCTACAAATTAATAACATATATGTCACAAAGACATTAACAATTATTGTCAAAGTAAAAGGTTAGAAGAAAAAAAAAACTGTAACTGTATTATATTGATAACCATCACTCTCATCAGGATGTCGACGGGGGACAAATGAGTTCTCTCTTTTGTATGAATATTATCTTGTGATACATGCTTCTTTTAAGATGGACATATGGTTATTTATTTATTGCACTTCACAGAGCACAGCTAGTCATAGTGCAGATGCAGTTGTGAATTATCGGAATTACTATCTCTTTCATGATACCATCAATGGGGTTTTTTTTATTCATGTATGATATATTATGATTTGAGCTGCACACGTCAGTATCCACTGTAGTCGACAACGTCAACAGGTAAACCTCGGCAGGTAAGCTTTACCATTCATGTAACAGTATTATGTTACAGTCTGTTAAGTAGCTCAGCTGTTAATATTAATCGTTACACCGTCTGTGTGTGAAAATAGTTTTCCTGTGGCACATGCGGAATTTGTGCACTCATTCATCGATTTAGAACTAATTAATTCTCCTATTTCAAATTACCTAAGTTATAATTCTAAAAATATATCAATAAATTAATAAACTTAAACATCAACCAGACAAAGCCATAGGACTAAACGCATTTGCAGAAATAGCTGATAAGATTGTTTGGAGTTTATGTAATCTCCTTATTTGATAATTGATATAATCTAATTTTGATCAAAGGCAACTTTTTTTTTTTTAATCCTTAGCCAGAAATTTCTCAAGAAAACTAAGATTCAAATTTTCAGATTTCAGAAATGTGTTTCCTTTGCAACAGAAAGTCCATGCTAAACCGTTTGAAGAGATGTTTCAGAGACTGGCCTTCCCAACTTTACATAGCTTTTACAATTCAGAGTGAATTTCTTTTCTATTCCAGGCATATCCATCCTTCCATCAAGTTCCAGTCACATCAATTAGAAGCTATTCGAGTTATCTTGTTGGCACAGCAAACGACCAGTCTACCGAACTACACACATCAGAACTATTCCTCATAACAAACACAATAACACCCCGACTAAATGTTATACATTAAGCTGATTGCATTTACCCAAAAGAGGTCTGCCTTATTATGGGCTTGAGTCGTTTTGTAAACTTTCGCCCACTGTACACGATTTTGCACACCATGCCTAAACACATAAGTGAAATCATTGTGTAACCCATTGAGGCACTGTAAAACTCTACACACTATATAATACAAAATAGCGCAGACAAATTGAGACTGATACCATACAAAATTGGACGTACGTAAGTGCAACCATCGAATGGATTTTTTGCAGAAACGTTGCCTCATGAATTTAAAATCGCACTATAAGAATAATGACACGATATAAATCTACTATGATTCCATCAACATGTGTTAGTAAAGAAAAAGTATATTTCTGACGATAAATTTCGATCTCAGTGAGGTTTGTTTTTTCCATCTGACGTTTCTTTAGATGCCTTTCTGCCTTCCTGGGTGAAAGAAAACATGTCTTGGAGAGGAGCAGGGCGATGAGCTCATAACGAAATCTGAATGTAATGTTAGAAAGTGACTTTATGATGTGTGCTATGGAAGGGATTCATGAGATTCAACGTTTTATTTCAGATCCATCATGAAGATAGCCGCCATCTTGATTATCACATTCGTGTGTGTTATGGCGACAAGTGCAGGTTGGTATCGTATTCTGAATGTATTTATGATCGTTCATCTTTTATGAATCAGCTCTTTAGTCTGTACAAACAAGATCTGAAATAAGTTAAATATATATCTAGATGCCTCCTATTAAAACACAATGACCGATAGTCCTGGTTATGAATTACGAATAGAAAAGTAGAAAAGTCTGGAATCATTCTGCATTGATTTCAATCAAGATTTTCCGTTTACTGGCTTAATCAGATTTCTAAGGGGGCACGAAAACAGAGGGGAGGAGGAAGAATTAAGGTTTGCATGGGTAGTTTGGGGGGTCAAGGAGATTGGGGCCATATGTCGGGAACAATCAGCCTTCACACACTGCGCTGTCTGCTGGAATGGATGGAGTACAGATAGGGTCGTCCAAAATACCATGATGTCTGTCCCGCACCCAAGTAACATAAGGATCCTCAATACATTTATCTCAAATCATTTTCTTTCCTAATTTGGTGATGAAGATGCCAATACTGTTTGGTCACGCAGAGATACTTAATGGATCTTTCAGAATGCGAACATTGTGCCACTTTTTATTTTGGTTGACTCATTTTGGAAAAATCACCATGTACAGGACTTGCCCTTCTTTGTATGCCGAGTATGTCGTAAGTGGCGTGAAAGAAAAACTATTACAAGAACAAAGAAAATATGCACGTCAACATTCAATAATCGCATACATTAAAAGTTCGTGGGGAACAAAAAAGGACTTCAAAAACAATACTGTAAACCTTAGGATGTTGTGTTCTTAGAATTTTAAAGAGAGAACACTTTTACCACATAGCATGTAAATATATTTCTTTCATTAGCCAGAATATAAGTCATGAATATATGTATGATTTTGTAGCCCCTTACCTACTGAAGAGAGAGGGAAGTATGATATCGAACATTTTGAGGAAGATAGCGGTGATAATGTTCAAAACCTCTATAAGAGATCGTAAGGTTTAAATGTTGAGCATTCTGCAAAACAATAAAAAGGTAAAATCTTGATAAATCGTTGAATGCACAAGTGTAGGTATGTTTCAGTGACATATTGATTTCATGTATTGCATGGTAGTCTTCTCTTTGTTGTCTTTACTCGCACCAGTCTTTGCTTTATCTCGTCCATCTCCAGCCTAAACCTTCTGCTACTTTAACGTACTTTAACCTACATAATGTAGCTTTGGGTTTTCTCAAGAACCAGTAACTATACATTTTGGGATATGCTCTGTGGAAATCTAGACTCAGATGTGTGTGGCTGACATGCAGGGAAGTGAAACGGCGCTGAAGCCCAGATACACAAGAAAAATTGAGAAGTTGAAATGGATTTTAATCCAAGATATTTTAGTCCTCAAAACGCTACCGTTGTTTTTAATTTTAAATGGGGTAAATGAGCTCAAGGGTCGTGAAAGGAGATGTGTAATCAATGCGGCCAATCGGAAGTTGTGGTAATAATGTTGGGAACGCTCATCAACTCTTGATTTTTCTTAACTATTAAAATAGCGGAACATTAAACGGGCTTCCTGTTTCTTCTAAGAATCTTGTAAAATGTTTCAGACATTATGAATTTTTAGGTTTTCTACTTTACATAAACTTTACCTCCGCGAAAGTTAACTTTAACTTTCTCTTGGTGAACCAGGATCTCCATATAAATGTCCAAGCTGTGTGGCAGTTATATGGTTAACAAACAGGTAAACATAAGTCTAAGATCACATAATATGCCATAGGCGCACTCGTCATGTTTTTTATTGCCCTTTTGAAGTAATTGAAATGTCTGAGGCAACACTGTGGCGCTTTCATGGGGCACTGTGCCTAGAGTTGGTCTACATTGAGACTTAAAGTATTTCCAAATCAATATGATAACCGGTGTCCATTGTCACTTTCATTGCCTCTGAAGATATTTGATAAGCCCAGTACTGTCGCCAAGAAGTTCGCGAATACAAATTAGCAGTGGAGAATATCGTTGGGTATTTAATTAAAAGCCTAGTTTATGGGGATTTCAAATAATAATTATCTTTGTGCTGTTTTTGACGATGGTGGAATGGGAGTCTTGTGTTGTTTTTGACGCCTTCGATAAAATGAATTTACCAAAAGATAAACTTCTTTACCCTGACTATCATAACGAATGAACCTAGAATTCTTTCCCTAGTTCGACTGCCCGAGTCGCCTTGCCAGTTTAAGTCAGTCAAAAATGTTTTCTATAATCACTGAAATGTTTTTTTGGACAAATAGTCTCTCTAATGAAATGTCAGAAGCCATAGATGATATATCAAATTAGAAAAAGAGAGTGCTTTGTTCTAATCACCACTCACACCCGGTAAGGCATTGTTCTGTCTACATCTACATCTCGTGGGCTGAGAATTAACTGGTTCTATGTCCAGTTTTGCATTTTTTAAAGATAAAAATTGGACAAGAAACCTTGAGTCGCAAAGTTCTATGTCCGAGAAATTTGAATCTGTAAGTAATAATATCAATGAATAAAAAGGCGATCTCCTATAGAACTTTGTGCTCTTTTGAAGAGAAAATCAAAACTTTGACCTAAATTTTCTCAGTTCACCAAAAAGTTGACATAGAACCACGATCTATCGGGATTGTTCTCACAGGTACTCCAGCCAACAACAATGAAATGATGTCAGTTCATTATCATAATTACACATTGATTTGCTATTATAAATACAAGCAAAGAAGGCTGACTAGTGTTTCTTAGAACACATTCTGTCAGCTCACCGGAGAGAATCTGTTTAAAGTGGAAACTCGCGAAGTAAGGCAAACTTATCTTACAGTGGATTCACAGTCCAAGATTTATGATGCAGATTATGTCCAAGGAACTCCAACTGTTTTTTTTTTTTTTTTATTCATATCCTACTAGGTTCAAGGGACAGATTAGAACCACGGCAGAACCAGGTAAGTAGACCACCCCCTACCCCCCCCCCTAAAAAAAATCGTAAAAAACTTGCGAAGGCATGTCACGTTGTAATAAATAGGTTGGTAGTTGTATTCTCCTTCTGTGTTTAGTAAAATTTCTTATTACGCCTATGAACTGACGGCATTGTTGTTATTCAGTATTGCCAGATATAGATGAGAGGGGCACTAAATTATAGTCTGACCTATATTGATAGAAACTGAAGAGAACTTTTAGAAACTACCACTCCTACTCCTCTTCCTCCCCCTCATCCTCCTCCTCTTTTCCCTCCTCCTCCTCCTCCTCCTCCTCCTCTTACTGCTACTACGCCACTTCTACTACTAATACTAATAATGCGGCTGCTACTGATACTGCTATTACTGTTACTGCTATTACTACAGTTGCTACTACTTTTGATACTACTATTACTACTACTATTATTATTACTTCTACTATTAAAAGTTCTACTACTATAGCTACTACTATTATTATTACTACTACTATTGCTATTGCTACTCCTAACTACAATGGCTACTTCAGTCACTAGGCTACTGCTGTTACAATACTACTATTATTATTGCCACTACTACCACTACTACTAATTACATTACTACTACTACTACTACTATTACTACTACTAGAAATTCTACTACTACTACTATTATTACTACTATATCCAACCTTCAGCCCGTGACTTGTGAGAAAGGAATGGCTGGGAAAGGATATGATGCTCGCATTACAGTAGAGGTGTTGAACTCTAAGGAAGTACTGTGTGACACTGAGACTAATGGTGGCGGTTGGATTATCCTACAGGTAACATCCATCCATCCATCCATCCATCCATCCATCCATCCATCCATCCATCCATCCATCCATCCATCCATCCAGCTCCTTCACCCATAAACTGAATCTATCAGTCCTGTGAAAAGAGGGGGAGAGAGACAGTAGTGAGAATGAGAGAGAAAGAGAGATATTGAGAGAGAGAGAGAGAGAAAGAAAGAGAGAGAGAGAGAAAGAGAGAGAGAGAGAGAGAAAGAGAGAAAAACCCAACCCAACCCAGAAACCCGTATCGTTTTGTTCCGTCCATTACATAACCATTGGCGCCCTCGTTTGCACTTTGTATGATACGATTAGTTTTCCATACTACAGTATTCATGTGCTTTCCCTTTACAGACAGAGTAAAGTTTCTTTCTCTAACGTTTTGAGAACTTTGATTCATATTTAACAGAGGAAAAGTTACATTCTAACTGGCAATAGGAAAGAAATAAACATTTACCCCATTTTACCCTACATTTCACGCTTTTCCCTGACAATTTACATAAAGTCTTTTTATCCTCTTGTAGGGCAAAATCCCTACAGGTTGCAACGCTCACATGACAATCAGAATTACTTGTGCATAATTTCTCTGATACGATCAATGTAGTCTTGACAAGTAATCTTCTCATACGAGGAGCAAACGAGGGCGCTCATGGTTGTGCAATGAGTCGACATAACAAGTTTTATTGGTGCATAAAACAAAACACAGTATTAGCATCTGGTCTAAGTTTGATATTTGTATTTGGCAAATACAGTTTTTTTTTCCTTATCTAAATTCTACCAAGACTGCACAGGTTGCTCTGAATGACGAGCCGTCGCTGCAATGACCACATAGTTGGCTGTAAAACTGCATTAACCCTCTTTTTTATTACATTTCCCTCTTGCCTTTCTTACTCAATTTGCGACAGAGACGAACAAAACTGGACGTAAACTTTTATCGTGGCTGGGAGGACTACAAGAATGGATTTGGCAGCGTAACAACTGATTACTGGCTGGGCCTTGACGCTATTCATACCCTGACCACTTCGGTATATGGATTCATTCATTCATTCATTCATTCATTCATTCATTCATTCATTCATTCATTCATTCATCCATCCATTCCTTCATTCATTACAATAAGTTAGATCCAATGCATTATTTCAGTAGTGTGTTTGAATGTTCAGAGAGTCGTGTAGTTTTGTACAATGAAAAGAAATGTCCTCAACTCCACCTTTTCCCTAGTTCTTGCAAATTACTACACGTGATTTCTGAGTGTTTAATGAGTACGAAATAAAAACTGTTGTTGATACTGTTGCTGTTGTTGTTATTCTTGATATTATGCAAATTCATAGCAGCACTTCCATAACACACACACACACACACACACACACACACACACACACACACATACACACACACACACACACATAATATACATATATATAGTAATATATATATATATATATATATATTTTGTGGGTTTTTTTGTTTTTTTTAATCGATTTGCCTTGTTTTCCACAAGGAAACTTGCATGTTTACGGGCTTGGATAGGCACACTCCGTGGATCTTTGAACCGCCAATCGTAACTCCGAATACTCTGGGCAGCCTTTGGGAGTAATTCCTGAGTCAAAATGAAAAGCCATGATCTAAGGCTGGTCATTCACTAGTGGCTGTATACCGCCTAGGTCTTTTCCTCTCACCCGCATTCGGAATATCAACATAATTACATTTCTCACATGTGCATGTGTCACAAAAGGAGGCGTTTCTTTGCTTAATAGTAAAATGAATTTCATAAAAGTTTAACGTCAATTATTATAGTCATGTGTGATTTTACCAGTTTCCACAAGTCAGCAAGTTTCTTTGACTCTGCAAGCTCAGTTTAACTATCCAAGTAATATATTGAAAGTTCCGTAAAAACTGCGTCAAAAACAACAGAGAAGGGAGTCACTTGTTTATTTCGCATGCACACAAATAAGTGCAGATTGGTATCGTATTCTGAATGTATTTATGATCGTTCATCTCTTATGAATCAGCTCTTTAGTCTGTGTAAACAAGACCTGAAGTAAGTTAGATGTATATCTAGATGCCTCCCATTAAAACAAAATGACCTATAGTCCTGGTTATGAGTTATGAATAGAAAAGTAGGAAAGTCTGGAATCATTCTGCACTGATTTCAATCAAGATTTTACGTTTACTCGCTTAATCAGATTTCTAAGGGGACAAGAACACAGAGGGGGGGAGGAAGGCGTGGGAGGGGAGAAAGAATTAAGGTTTGCATGGGTAGTTTGGGGGGTCAAGGAGATTGGGGTCGTATGTCGCGAACAATCAGCCTTCACACACTGCGCTGTCTGCTGGCGGTAGATTTGCCGAACACAAGATATTATTATTTTTGTTGTTCCTATTG
>JAWQUT010000374.1:220651-232214 GCA_033807755.1 Ellobium chinense | reverse complement strand
CCCTTATATCCCGGCGAAAGTAGATTCACAGCTCCGCCGAAAGCGTGCCCTCGTCGGACGCACTCAGGTTGAGTATAACAATTATACACACACTATACTAAACTACTAACCGTCACCTCGTGACAACCAGTAACATGGCCGTTTTCTTTCAGTTTGACAATAATCAGTATGTTTTATTCAGTTTTGCTTTGACTGCTTGTTCTCTCATTTTTTAAGAGTCGAATTAGTTAAGTTTTTGTGCACATGTTACGATGAACTCTTCTCGAGTAAACAAGCACTTCGGTATGATAAACCAGCTTTATCGAAGGAATCGTTCCTAGTATATATGTTTAAACCATGTAACTATATATCCTCAGGTGTTTTGACAATTCAGACGGCAAACAAAGAACCAATTCATGTTTTATTCTTCTGAAGGTGGCTCTGATAATCACAAGCCAGTGAGACTATGAGATAATGAGGCATACAGCTAGCTACTCATCTAAAAATATCACCAATGTCTCTTCCCAAGTTCACTGTTCTCAGTTGGGAAATAGATTTCCCATTGTATTCTTGAACAATAAAATGATATTGAACTTTGCGATGCAGATAACATACAACTGAGGCTTGATGGAACACTGCTTTAACTGACATCTCACATAGGTATTTACAATAATCCACCTAAAGGGTAGAAAGAAACTATAAATATGCACCCACAGTACATAAATCGTCACTTGAATGCAGTGCCCAGATAAATGCTACGTTGCACGAAATTCAGGTTTGATGCTTTTTGGAATGCAATTATTGCGACATTATCTCAGACCATTATGCTTAATATATTCGTTGTAAAGTGAGGACTATTTTTATTCATTTTTGTAATTCAGGATCAGGTTTACCTTTTAATTCCATACACTCGACAGTTCTAGTTTTGCTATTCTTAATGCCAATAATTTTAGTAGCGACCTACTTATGAGCTGTTAAGAGGACGAAATTTGTGCAATTTGTGTTGACCAACATCTTATAAATACATCTTGAAATTGCTCTTTCTTAACCAAGATTTCAGCGATGTTTACTGTGGATTATTCTGAACGGGGTTTTATGAAACTTTGACATGCACGAGAAGCACATGTGCTCATGGGGAGGTTCATTTTATTTCTCTCGCCTTCTTGCCGCTTGTCTGATTTTCTTTCGTTCTCCACCTTAGCTAGCCTACAGCCTCCCCCCCCCCCCCCCNAACCCCATACACACACACACACGCACTTTTTTTTTGTCACCGTGCAGCTCGCATTCCTCCTTTACTCTTTATCTCTCGCTCTCTTTCTCTTTTGCCCATTAACTCTTTCTCTCTCACTCTCTCTGTCTCTCTCTCTCTTTCTCCCTCTCTCTCTCTCTCTCTCTCTGTCTCTCTCTCTCTCTCTCTCTTTCTCCCTCTCACTATTTTACATTTATCATGACCTGTCTCGAACCCTAGCTTTCTATTTTTGTACCGAGTTGTGAATTGTTTTTGTATGTGCTTGAGAGTGGGTGAGGTTTGTCTGGTTCAGCACCTGGTCTGTTTAGTTAGTCGTTACTCTCCTGAGAAAACCACACAGTCAGAACCGATCCTTTGATTTGTAAAGTTTGGTTGTCCCGAATAACTTTAATAGTATTGATACAATTAAAAATGAAATATCTAAGTCAGTACTTGTCTCTACGATCAGATTCGGCATTTCTCAGTGCAGCTATTGATCGATGATTCCTCTAATTCACTATAATAATTTTGATGACTGCTATCAGTAATAATAATAATAATAATAATGCGGTTTATAAGTCTCATATCCAGGCTAATGCCCGCTCACGCGACTTCACACTATCATTACCCCAGCAGGCCTGATCACTCTAGGACTTTCTCGACTCCCTGGGGAGCATACAGTGCCGCTGCCATTTATAGGCGCTGATCACTAGCATTCTGACAATATCTTTCACTGCCTAAAGCCAGGTACCCATTTTACAGACGGGTGGACTGAGGAAAATGAGAATGAAATGCTTTCCCAAGGCACTTACAACATGACCGTGGTCGGGAATCGAACTCACGACCTTTAGATCTTGAGTCCAACGCCGTAACCATTAGGCCACGCTGCTCCAGTACCTTCATGTCTCTGAGCTGACATCGCTCGAGCTTCTGCACACAATGCAGCCGAGGTATGTTAGAATGACGCAATCTTGGGTGGAAAAATAGACCAACAAAACAAAACAAAACAAAACAAAACAAAACAAAACAAAACAAAACAAAATGATGAAAAAAAAAAAAGCAGAGGGACAATATTGCATGAGGAAAAAAAGACAACAACAAACGAACGAAAAGAAAACATTGTTCACACCGATATGCAAATCGCATTGTAATACATCGGTTGTAATTTTACCTTTGGTCTCATTCAATGTTTGAATCTTAAATAGCGTAGATAAGTCAGGGAATATTATATAGGTCCACTTTCCCCAAGCTGCTTCTTACATGTATGTGCCATTACTGTCTAGACACGTTTGCCTGTAAAAGACTCGGTCTCCAAACTTGAGTAAAAGGGCTGTTTATCGATCATTTGGTTGCAAAACATAACATCAGCTTGGATCTCACAGATCCATGGACTTTGCAACAGGTGGCTGATACAACCAGAAATCACTTGAAACAGGTCTGCCAATCTACATTCCACTATCTATTGCCTTTGATGTAATGCACTGTCTATTTGCATAAGACATCTAAAGGGACGTAATAGCGTAATAGTGATATCGTGTTTTCGTGTTATTTAATAGCTGTTAGATTTACAAGCATGATAAATAGGCTGTGTGTGGAGCAGCGTGGCCTAATGGTTACGGCGTTGGAATCAAGATCTAAAGGTCCTGGGTTCGATATCCGACCACGGTCATGTTGTAGGTGCCTTGGGAAAGCATTTCATTCACATTTTTCCTCAGTCCACCCGTCTGTAAAATGGGTACCTGGCTATAGGCAGTGGAAGATATTGTCAGAATGCTAGTGATCAGCGCCTATAAATGGCAGCGGCACTGTATGCTCCCCAGGGAGTCGAGAAAGTCCTAGAGTGATCAGGCCTGCTGGGGTAATAATAGTGTGAAGTCGCATGAGCGGGCATTAGCCTGGATATGAGACTTATAAACCGCATTATTATTATTATTATGTAGATGACAAGATATACACTGCATTACTGGTAATGGATTTTAGCGCTAGTTTAAGCGTTAACCGTAAGGCTAGAAAAGTGAAAGATACACAGAAGAGAATTCGTAGACAATGACAATATCCCAGATTTACGTATTCCCGCTTAATCCTACCCCTATCCTGCCCGTTACCCTAAACCAAGCATATAATAGGAAAGTACGGGGGTATTGAAATATTACAGGAAAAGAGTGTTCAGGTTACGGAAGCCTGATCCAATTTGTCTATTTGAGTCAATAAATAATTTTCTCTATGGTCACTTACAAGAAATTCCCCGCTCTCTCAGTCATCGTTTAAAATTTGCAGTATTAAGTGAGCTAATTTAAATTAATGTTTAAAAGATGGGTATTTCATTTCGTTTTGGGGCTACGAACCGATACATCGAAAGGCATAAACAAGCTAACTAGTTTCCTTAACAAGTGCTCCCGCAAAGAAGGCCACGCCGAAACCGAAGTAAATGACCCAAACTTCAGGTTTAATTTACAAAATCAGAATAGAATGCTAACTAATTCGCAGGCAGGTTCACAAGTCTAGGGCTCATTCTGTATAATCTGTCCTTTGTCTTCCTAAGGCATACGATCAACCCAGTTTTCATCCAATGAGGACTCTGTAAGTCGAGGTTGTAGAAATTTACCAAAGAATTCGAGAGACTAGAATGTAAAAGATTCCTGCATTGAACAAATATTATTAATTATGTAAAGTCTTTTAATGTTGGTGTTATCTATGGTTAACAAGAAGAAAGAATCGGAAGTGAACAGTGTACTGTTTTGGAGTGAATAAATAATGAAATGTAAATATTTGCCATCAGGAGCTATAATTAATAAGTTGTAATTTGGTATTTCCAGACTTTTTTTTTTTTATTAGAGAATGACAGTTCCAAACTTAATGTCAATAGAACAATTGAGAATAGCTTGGGTGGAGAGCATTACAAAACTTTTAGTTCCTCAAGTGCCCAAACATAAATAGATCTAGAACTAAATAACACTGTAAGATGCAATATGCCCAAAATGCTAATTAATTTTATTTCCCAGTTCAACTTAGTTCAAGCCAGATGTTCTGCTCGCTGGACATGTTTCTTTATGCTGTCCGCGTAGATCCAATTCTTATGTTTCCAACACATCAAAGGTGTTGGAAGATCTTTTGCTCATAACTGAAAAGACAACCAAAAAAAAAGGGCAGGAAAAAAGTCTTAGTTACAGAAATGCTCATGGTGTTTCTGTAAGTGATGATGGTGATGGTGGAGACAATGATTAATGTTGGTGAAATGTGATGATAATTTAATAATTATTGAAATTGAAGAGACAAAGAAGAAAGCAGTAATAATCACATGTGCGAAAGAGCGGTTTGGAGAATGTCGGAATGGACGAATGAATTAATCGTTAAAACACCGCTGTATTTTTGATCATATACAACTGAACGTTGTCTGAGCACATTAAACCTAGTGTTATTGTTCTTTTTACTGTAAGTCAAAGACAGAATAGATTTTACTGTTGATTACATTTAGACCACCTTGCCTAAACACGCTATTCTATCAAATTTCGTTCCCCCTTCGAAAGTCAACGGTGAACGTCCATAACCTAAAGATCGTGTCATGTGAAAGTCTTAGTTACAGTAATGATCATGATGTTACTGTAAGTGATGATGATGGTGGTGAAGCCAATGACTGTATCAAGCCAAGAAAAAAGTAATGATCATGATGTTACTGTAAGTGATGATGATGGTGGTGAAGCCAATGACTGTATCAAGCCAAGAAAAAAGTAATGATCATGATGTTACTGTAAGTGATGATGATGGTGGTGAAGCCAATGACTGTATCAAGCCAAGAAAAAAGTAATGATCATGATGTTACTGTAAGTGATGATGATGGTGGTGAAGCCAATGACTGTATCAAGCCAAGAAAAAAGTAATGATCATGATGTTACTGTAAGTGATGATGATGGTGGTGAAGCCAATGACTGTATCAAGCCAAGAAAAAAGTAATGATCATGATGTTACTGTAAGTGATGATGATGGTGGTGAAGCCAATGACTGTATCAAGCCAAGAAAAAAGTAATGATCATGATGTTACTGTAAGTGATGATGATGGTGGTGAAGCCAATGACTGTATCAAGCCAAGAAAAAAGTAATGATCATGATGTTACTGTAAGTGATGATGATGGTGGTGAAGCCAATGACTGTATCAAGCCAAGAAAAAAGTAATGATCATGATGTTACTGTAAGTGATGATGATGGTGGTGAAGCCAATGACTGTATCAAGCCAAGAAAAAAGTAATGATCATGATGTTACTGTAAGTGATGATGATGGTGGTGAAGCCAATGACTGTATCAAGCCAAGAAAAAAGTAATGATCATGATGTTACTGTAAGTGATGATGATGGTGGTGAAGCCAATGACTGTATCAAGCCAAGAAAAAAGTAATGATCATGATGTTACTGTAAGTGATGATGATGGTGGTGAAGCCAATGACTGTATCAAGCCAAGAAAAAAGTAATGATCATGATGTTACTGTAAGTGATGATGATGGTGGTGAAGCCAATGACTGTATCAAGCCAAGAAAAAAGTAATGATCATGATGTTACTGTAAGTGATGATGATGGTGGTGAAGCCAATGACTGTATCAAGCCAAGAAAAAAGTAATGATCATGATGTTACTGTAAGTGATGATGATGGTGGTGAAGCCAATGACTGTATCAAGCCAAGAAAAAAGTAATGATCATGATGTTACTGTAAGTGATGATGATGGTGGTGAAGCCAATGACTGTATCAAGACAAGAAAAAAAAAGCACAAAAAAAAAGTCTTAGTAACAGAGATGATCATGGTGTTACTGTAAGGGATGATAGTGGTGAGGCCAATGACTGTATCAAGACATGATTTAAAAAAAAGGGCAGAAAAAAAAAGTCCTAGTTACAGTAATGATCATGATGTCACTGTAAATGATGATGGTGGTGAAACCAATGACTGTATTAAGATGAGAAGAAAAAAAAAGGGGGTTTAAAAAAAAAAAGGTCTTAGCTACAGTAATGATGAAGGGGGAACGAAATTTGATAGAATAGCGCGTTTAGGCAAGGTGGTCTAAATGTAACTGTAAGTCAAAGACAGATTTTACTGTTGATTACATGTAAGTGATGATGGTGGTGAAGCCAATGACTGTAATGTTGGTGGAATGTGATGATAATTTGAGGAGGTCATTTGCAAAACCTGCTAAGTCTGGTTTTCATGACAATTTATTTATTTATTACCTTTAGTTTTCCCATATTGTGTTTCCTTAATCACTCTGAATATTTTGGCAATCCAACTTCACAAAGTCAGCGTTTCTCATATACGGAGAAAAGCGAAACACTTGAATAACGTGCTCCGTTTTCTTGAAAAACACGATCAAATACCACGAAGTCAGCATCCAAGCTCAAGTGACGTGGCAGGTTTTCCAAATGACCTCCTCATATATTAATTATTAAACGTAAAGGGGCAAATAAGAAAATGATAATGATCAGTGTGATGACGATGATGACGACGGGGATAATGATGATGATGATGACGATGATAACGATGGTGATTCATCGCCCAGGTTAACTTCCCTTTTATTCTCTTTTTTTTTTTTCGAAAGCAATGTTAAGATTTCTCAAAGGCTAGTTACAGCATCTGAGCTCACAATTTCTGATTTTGAACATCAGAGGGAGTTACAGAATTGCCTTAAAATAATTTGCAAATAATCCAAGTACAAAATCCATTTATTTTTTTAAAATTTTTTTTTGAGCAAATGCATGTCAAGGAAATAACGTTGTAACACATTTTGAATCCTAAAACTCTAAATAACAAAAGAGAATTAAAGAGTTGGATACTTGACTTGAATTAAGCTTTCGAAAGTCGATAGGTACAGTCAAAATTTTGATAGCTGAGTTGAAAATGATGATGATCAATGATCGAGAGAGAAAGAGAGAGGGAGAGAGAGAGAGAGAGAAGGAGAGAGAGAGAGAGAGAAAAAGTGAGTGTGTGTGTGTGTGTGTGTGTATGTGTGTGTGTGTGTGTGTGTGTGAGAGAGAGAGAGAGAGAGAGAGAGAGAGAGAGAGAGAGAGCGGTGAGGAAGCAATGTAATTTTAGCTCTATTCTAGTTACACATCTGTATCAACAACTCTTAACAACATCGTGTTGTAATTTCACTTGCCGCTGACGACCGCCTTTTTCCCTGTTTTAAGCATGCTGTACTCACTACCTTTTAACCTTTCTTTACTTTTTCTATTTGTCACTCATACCTAAAAGTAGTTTTATCACTTCAAAAGAGAGATATTGTGTGTCTTAGAATCATTTTTATGACTAAAGAAGACCTTTTTAGATCGAAAATTTGTGCTAATAAAATTACTTTATTTACCTGTGAAAACGTACCATTTAGTCTACGTCTGTTTTAAAGTTCTTAAATAAAAAAAAATGAATAATTATCAATAATGACAATGAGAAGATACACTTTCCTTGATGTAGTCCTCATTTTATGCAATATGTTTTTCGTTTTTGTCTCTTGGCTTGATGCCATGCCGATAGCCATAATGTGACGCAATGATTTGCACGTGATGCCCAAATTATAGTACGTGAGCCAAACAATGAAACCTTTCCTCAGATGCTCTCTATAATATCCGAGGATTTAAGTATGTAAAAACAGCAGAGAGAGTAGACAAACTTACTCCTTATTGCTAGTAGCTGCAGTGGTGTACATGCATGCAAAATTTTATACATAGTGTGAAAACGCCTTGCTTGACTGTTTTTTCACATGAGCCCTGACAATCTTGTACACAGTCTCTTTTGGCCAAAACTGCGCCGATCACAGCTGGCAGCTCCATCAGTGAAACGGCCATGATAAGAGCAATGAAGCAATATAGGAAAGTGGTTCCCATCTGTTAAAACGAAAACAATAAATTCAACACCATCAATTTCTGAAACAAAAATCTCACGCTTGCGAAAGCCGAGAGTCTACTCCTGGATGTTTCAGTATTGACAAGTTCACCTTTGAAGCTATAAATATCGAATAGAATAACAGTGTATTAAATATAAAATGACAGTGCTTGCATGTTGGCAGCCCAATGATCATTGACTACGTGTGTTAGCCAGCTTAGATCTCATGGAATGTTTACAAAAAGATACCAGAAGAGAATTGAAATCAGAAATAAATGTCAGTGCTCATGGCCTACTATCAATTCAAAGCCTAGTGGACTAAGACAAAAACATTTTAAAACAGAATTAAAAATAGATAAATAAATAAATAAATAAATAAATAAATAAATAAATAAATAAATAAATAAATAAAATAAATAAATAAATAAATAATTAAATCTTTACAGGTCACTTCATACTTTTCTCTTCTAATTTATAAAAATCAATTACTTAGGCTGCACATCATGCAAGGTAAAAACGGCAACTATATCCTGACTGAACTCCAAACGCAGCTCAGTTTAATTAGCCAAGAAATCACTTCCCAGTTTTTAGACGATATAGGTAAACCCTCGAGCAGTTCATTTTCGAAAATTTCCACGGGAAAAAAAAAAAAATCAACACTTGCATTCACACTGAATCTCAAAAGGACCTAAAAGCACTGTCGGAATGTCCATGTCGGTAAGCAAAAATCTAAAAGCCTACCGACGACAAACGAAATCAGGAAAGAGAATAGGTCAGACGACAGACTCCCTCTTCTTGCTTTTGGCCACATGAGAAAAGTTGACAACATTATCCTTCCAAACGATCTTCATGACTGCTATATACGTTTTCAGAATATGATGTTTTTATGGTGTAGAAGAGCACTAATCACATGACTGCGATTTTATTCCCCAAACTCTGAAATCCTGTGGACGTATGCATAATCCATATGTTAGGTAACGTATAGACCATTTAGCTATAAGAAATTAGAAGCCACGTGATTTCAGAAATTTTGGACACAAGTAAAATGCTGTCGTCAAGGAAATAAAGAAATCGCACGATTAGAAGGAACAGAACCTTAGATCCATGAGTTCAGACAGATATTGTCCTTGTTGAAGATTTTGAAATGCTCTAGCACACTCTGAGGTCGATGTAAAGCATCCAGTACATGCGTGGAAAATGGTGCAAAGTGTACGTCGTGAAGGAAGCCGACATTTTGCCCTCCATAAAGTAAAAAAATAGAACCGGGAGAGCTACCGGAACGGTAACCTGAAATGGTCCATTGCTTAACCACAGTAAACACTACTAATGTTTTGGGAGTTCCCAGTGGTTACCGCAGTGTGTTAAGGATTATTCATACGGCCACTGGTCTGTAAAGTGCAGTTTTACAAGATTCAGACTTTCGTATTAACGTGCAATTATGGTGGAGCGCTCTTTGAGATGGACGTTAAACATTGCAAAATGGTGCATTAAATAAGAACTGGAACTTGAATCGGATCACATTTCTTAGAGACTGTTACTTCGGAGGTGTGGTAGATCTACAACCGCGAGAAAATTTCACATCATTTAAAGTATGTCCAGCTGCTGTTGTGTGCGAACACTCGTGGCTTCACATTGCCAAAGAACATAGAGCCAGATGTCGTTGTGGTATTTTTGATAGCAGTCCTTTAGTTTATCATCTTCACAAGAAAATAAACACAATTAGATAGGTTTTGTTACGCACGGCGATCAGAAAATTCATTACTTTTAGAATTTTTTTTTTGTTGTTTAAAGTTGAGAGAATATGTGTATCTACATGACGCAAAAAACAAAACAAAAGAAAACGAGCAAAAAACCCCAACAAAAACCATGGACTCAAGCACCCTTTCTCGTATACCCTCAGTGCAATTAAGTCAAAGTCAAAGAATGACGATTACATATTATTTCAAAAAAAGGTCATATATTTTTTTTTCCACGTTATCTGTTGGCGATTTATAGAAGTTTGCCCATTTAAGTTAGTCAAAATGTCTGTGATTATGGTACAGTTGACATCAGAAGCAAATAATATAATGCCAGTTTGCTGATTTGACATCATCTCTGCAACACTGACAGAAATAAAACAACTCTTAAGTTCTTCCAGATAAAATAGAGTTCTCTACCCATCTATACACAGAAACCTATTACGGAATATCAGACAATTTTTTTTTTATGCCTTGCGCCATTTGAGGATCCCAAAAATCTCTTCTACTCATAATGCTTCTACTCGTATGAGGAATAATTCACAGTGGGTCATTGACATGTGTATCAGACAACCGAACATTTACAGTGGGCGAAGTTTAAAAAAAAAAAAAAAACATACCGAGTTATGAGTTTCTTCGATATGATTGCTTATAGTTATAGTAATGTACAAAAGGAGGATGTAGTGGCTATACTGAAACAGTGGGTGATGAAATCAACATTGTGACAAATGCGGACTCACCTTGTAGCAGCAGCCAGGTATAAACAAATCGTTCTGGTTGTCGACTAGGGGTATTTAGCAGACTAGCTGTATAGATATATATATATACATGTAGATCAAAAGCTAGTTCTTGCTCACATGCTGTTTTAGTAATTATATATCTGATAAGATATACAAGATATATATTCGCAGTGAGACGTCCGTTAGTGGCTAGAGTTCAGATTTCAACTTTAGTTTTAGTTTTTGTTTACTATAGACATATGCAACAACTGAACATCAATATACATAAAGGATCTGCAGTGAGTGTTCATTTGATATCAGATTTATGAAATGAGCTATACATTGATCGTATTCGGGAGCCTCTGGAATGAATAAATTGTAAAAAAAACAACAATGTTCTTTTTACCTTATATAACTGGATGTTGTCTAAGCACAATAAACCTGTTGTTATAGTTATTGTTATTGTTGTTGTTGTTGTTGTAAGTCAAAGGCAGACATTACCGTTGAATGGAGGCCACGTGGCTGTGCGGTTTGTGAGTCGTCTTCAGGAGCTGAAGACTATCAAGCCTGAGGTGTGTGTGTTTGACTCGCATATTGGGCAGTTTACACTGTAGCGTCCTTGGGAAAGACACTTCGCTTCCATAATTTCCTCACTCGACTCAGGTGTAAATGAGTACCTGGCTTTAGTGCTAGGGGGACCAGCGCGCTGCACCGCCAGCGACCAGCAATGACTTTGTTATGTATTTCATTTGTAATATTATGTATTTACATGTATGATGTGTATTGTTCTATGTCTATATATTATATATTATGAATGAGATGTATAACATTGTAAATCAAATTCCCTACGGGGTAAATAAAAGTTGTATTTGCATTGTATTTTCATTTTTCATTTTCAAATACGTATAGACCACCTTGCCTGTACGAGTTATTCTATCAAATTCCGTTTCTGCTTCGAAATTGTATTCTGCCGTGAACGTCCATTACCTGAAAGAAATGTCGTAGGAAGGTTTGTAGCTACATCCACAGCAGGGATAAATAAAAAAAA
>JAWQUT010000374.1:194359-196115 GCA_033807755.1 Ellobium chinense | reverse complement strand
GGGGGGGGGGGAACAGTAAAATGCAGGAACATCCCCAGTGCAACGACGCAAGGGTCAGGAGAGGGGATACAAGAAAGGGGGAGGTGGGGTTTGAAGGCTAAGTTGAGGGAAGTATGTTGGTAAAATAGGGCTCGTCAATGTTTAGGCCTCCACATACCTCGTGGGCTCCAAGATTCCAAATCCAGTAGGACTCCTGAGCCTGGAGGTTTTCCTTAGTGGGATGGTCAACCACCTCCACAACCTGCAGGAGCATGTCATCAACCCAACAGTGGTCACTACGATTGAAATGCTCCCCTACTGGGACTGATGTATTGTTGTTGGTGACACTGTACCGGTGGTTATTGAATCTGGTTCTAAGAGCAGTAGTAGTTTGTCCGACATAGATTTTGGGACATTTTTTGCAGGAAATTTTGTAAATAACATTCTTAGAGGTACAATTAGCAGACTGTCGGATAAAATATTTGAAGTTAGTAAGAGTGCTGGTGATCAAAGAGGTTGAAACCATGAAAGGGCATGTCTTGCAGACTCATATTTGAAGTTAGTAAGAGGGCTGGTGATCAAAGAGGTTGAAACCATGAAAGGGCATGTCTTGCAGCGGGAGGAACCGCATGGCCTATTGGAGGGGGCTGAGGTGAGCACTGTGGAACTGGTGTTCCCGGCACTCGGGAGTCCCACTGGCATGGTAGGCTTTGCATCATCATCATCATCATCATCATCATTATTTTCAAAAATATTTAAAAAACCTCTCAAAAACTGTGGCTTGATAAACTTTCCAAATTTTTGGACGTGTGTCCTTCTTCAGGGAGCATACAATAATGAGTAAAGGATCATCACCCGAACACACATCACGGCATAACATATAGGCAGACAAGATCAAATCTAAACAGATTACAAATACATGGGTGGAAACTAGAACTTGACGACTCACAACAACCGAGACGGCAGGTAAAGATAATGCATCTCTTTCATCTCTGTTCTCCAGTTGAATCTTTTTTGGTCAGATTCGTTTTTCTCATTGCACAGGGTGCACATTATATCTCGGTCCAGAATAACAGAAGGTCAAGCATGTCTCTCTCGTGATAAAAGTACGTACATCAAACTTTTCGTGTCATAGTAATATATTGATTTAGCCAAAAATCGACTTACGCCTCATTTTGAATGGCTGTTTTCCCTCATCTGACAATTAAAAAAAAATATAATACAGTATATCTTTGTAGAGCATTTATCTCAGTGTTATTTCCCTTTATTTTAAAAATACAGTATTCAGAAACCACATACTGAGTTTCGGAAAAGCAATCTTCAGTTACGCTTAGGGAAAGTTTCAGGCTTTTGTCGCGCATTGGGTAAACATTAACAGTTAAGACATTCTTGACTTGACAGAGCAGTAATGTTGAGGTTACAGGACTGCGGTAGGAAACAGCAGTTTTTTTGTTGAGGTTGTATGAGCCAACTTGTGAAAGCCTCTTTGGGCCATTTCATAAAAATTTCTCCTCACAATAAGAACATTCCAAAATGGCCAAGACTAGTCTGCAGGTCTGGTGCCACCATTGCGCTCAAATTATGTAGGGGGGGGGGGGGGTTTCCTTCATTTAGATTTTTCACAATTTTAAATTACATGAAATGGGGTTAAAAATTCGGCCTTCATTTGCAGATCACAGGCCCGCACAAATGAAATCCACTGAAGTCATTGGGAAACACTGCCTGCAACATTTTTCTTTCACAAATTCAAGACTGAATTTCACCACTTTTGCGGTGT
>JAWQUT010000374.1:184359-191859 GCA_033807755.1 Ellobium chinense | reverse complement strand
CGGCCACATAGTCCGGTTTCAATACATCGTAAAGAAGAGGAAACCTTGTGGGGATAGAGGGGGAGGGGGGCAAGGGGATGGGGGTCGGTGAGTTAGACAGGGAGTTGGCAAGTCACAAAGTCACACTGCAGCAGCTATTGGCCATTCAATCAGTCAGTTGGTCAGATTGTCAATCAGTCAGTCAATCTGTCAGTCAGACAGGCAGGCAGGCAGGCAGGCAGGATCTAGGAAGTCAGACATTCAGTCAATCAATTATAGCAAAATGGCTGCCTTATATAACAAGTGATAGATTGTAAAGGTTGGATTTTGGAGTCAAGATACGCAGAAATTCATTCTTGCCTGGTTTAGGCTGGCTTTGGGCTGGAATATAGCACTTTAAAATTTAATTTCAAATCGTTGTTATATATTTACAATTAGACATAAAACCCTTCTAAACCAAATGGTTTCATAGAACTTTTGAAATGTCAAAACGTCTTACAATACTTAAACTAGAAATGTAACCTTATTAACTTTAATGGTCAGCCACAAAACTTTTGAAGTGTCAAACCGTCCTTCTATATTTAAAACAGAAATTGAACCTTTTTAAATCAATTGATTACCCATAAATCATTTCAAATGTCAAACCATAATTCTATTAAAATTTAGACTAGATCCAAAACCTTTTTAAACCAAATGGTTAGCCAAAAACCCTTAACGAGCCCTATTACATTAGGTTTCATATTAGCAAACTGACCATTATCTTGCACAAAGTGTTTTTTTGTTTCTTTTTTTTTCTGTAAGCTTCAAGCTTATTTGGAACTTGGCAAAGAATGATTGCTATGCGGTAGTGTTAAACAAGTGGTCACGAAACGAATGTCACCTCCATTTATGGCAAATTTGAACGATTATCCCTGAAATTATCTCTGAAATAATCTCTGATTATCTCTTGGCAGGTGATCCCTAAAGCCCCAGGTTTAAAGCTGCCCTACCCAATCGTTACAGTAGGAAGGCAAGCCCCGCCCACTAAAATGGCCGCAGATACTGTTTCGACTCAGATGGGTTTAAATTGTACGAATTTATTTACCCCGTAAGGAAATTGTTTCACAGTGTCAAACTATGTTATACACCTCATTCATAATACAAACACATATAACAATACACATCATACATATAAATATATAATATTAGAAATGAAATACATATCAAAGTCATTGCTGGTCGCCACCGGTGCAGCGCCCTGGTCCCCCCCCCCCCNCAGCTCTAAAGCCTGGTACTCATTTACACCTGAGTCGAGTGAGGAAATGGAAGTGAAGTGTCTTTCCCAAGGACACTACAACGTAAACCGCCCAGTGTCCGAGTCAAACACACAAACTTTAGACTTGATAGTCTTCAGTTTCTGAGTACGACTCACAACACGCACACCCACAGTGTTCATTTTTCTTTCATATTTAAAAGCATAGGCGTTTTCATATCAGTTGTCTTAACCGTAACGTTTAGAGTGAAAGTACACTAGCAATCAGTAAAATCTCTAAGCTGTATGAAATGTTTTCCTTCTGAAATTCGGAATAACAGCCTCCGAGATGAAGAGGCTTGCCGTCACATTCAAATTAGTAAAGTGTCCCATGATGCTTTGCTTTTCCTTTTATACCCTGGGCTGGCATTTAATTGTATTATAATCATATCGACAGCCAGTGGTCTTGTTCATGTGAATATGAGGTAGAAAAGAGTAATTCTACTCTTCCTTATAATTAGATGAGTATAAGAGTAGATTTTTAAATGTGTTTAAATTTAGTCAATGCATCTGTCAGATAAAGATATATCACATGTCTATTTTGTGCCAGTGTAACGCGCCTTTTTTTTTCCTTCTTTTTTAATTTTTAAAAACTTTTTTTGCTCATTGCTTAATCAGTTTCTGAAAAGCTGAAAATTGAACTTGAACTTGAATCTTTACCTGCTCTTACAACCTTGGAACATGCCAGTATCAATTTGATAAGGGCAGATAATTGTCGTCTTCACACCGGACGCGCCAATGTCGTGCAACTCTTGCCTGAGAGCCTCATCAAAGCCCACCATGGCGAACTTGGAGGCACAGTAGTCAGCCATACCTGGCGGGTTGGACATGATCATCAGTTATTAACATTCTATCATATTTTAAAGGAATACGAACAGTTGAAGTGACACGAGTATTAGTTCCCTTTCTGGCAGGGAGGCGAGGAGGGTTGTTAGTTTTTGTGTACATGGATGCGTCTGATCGAATGGGATGTTGTTAAAGTTGTAGCTGTTAACATAGGGTGAGTGAGTGAGTGAGTGAGTGAGTGAGAATGTGTGTGAGCTAGGGAGAGAGAAAGTTAATGGGAGAGAGAGACAGAGACAGTGAGATAGAGAGAAGGAGAAAGAAACAGGATATGTCAATGTCGAAATGTAAGAGAGTTGTACATAAAGTACATGGATTTTTTATTGTTTTGTTGTTGTTGATTTTTTTATTCATTCTTTCTATTGAGTGACGTTATATTATGGTTGACTTTCGCTTAAATAAATAAACTTGAAACATGTAACCAGGGACGTGTGTATGCAGATTGCCCCAACGGGCATGTAACCTGTGCCAAGCAACATACTTATTATCATCAAAGTCATAGGTAGATTGCCGGAAGTTGTAGACTGGGCTAATCCCCAACGAAAGGCAGGTTTGTAGACTGCGCCAAATTCGAAATGTATGTAGACTGAGTCAATATCAGAACAGATTGGTGACCTGTCTTAGGAACAGGCAATTTGCAAAGTGGTCTGTTGTTGTGCTTGCTACAGCACAATACCTTTGAGATGTCACAGACAAAGTAGGTCACAAAGTCATTGATTGAAAAAACAGACCTTAACTTGAGATTTGGCTTTTATCTTCTTCTATTGACTATTACATTTGTATTCCCTCTCCTGAAAATTGACTCAAATGAGATAGGCCGACTGCCTATGACCACGATGATAATATGTTTGCTGACATTGAGAAGTAATACAAAGTTATTATCATTTTTTTCCAACAGCGGCAGTTTTTGCTTAAATCGGTGTATCCCTAGTAAACATGTAGTTAACTAAATTTACTGTTCTGTAATTTGACTAGACTAGTTTGCTGCACCTTTTTTAAACGCAAAATTGAGAGTTCTTAAGATAGCTTTAGATCACTTGACGCAATATTATCTAAAGCACGGCAACAAATGCCCCCTCCCTCTGTCCCTCTCTTTACTAAAATAAAATCTCACTGAATTGTCTAAAGCCTGCATGGCACGACCATACGAGATCACAGCATCTCACACACTTTGGTGTGCAGCGGACAATATGTCATATCATGAAGTAAAAACAGAAAATATGGCAAATGAAATTTCCGTGCTTGTTGTCCGAAGATAGCGATCGCTCTACGGCACAGTTAACNCTATGACCACGATGATAATATGTTTGCTGATATTGGGAAGTAATATAAAGTTATTATCATTTTTTTCCAACAGCGGTAGTATTTGCTTAAATCACTGTATCCCTTGTAAACATGTAGTTAACTAAATTTACTGTTCTGTAATTTGACTAGACTAGTTTGCTGCACCTTTTTTAAAATCAAAATTGAGAGTTCTTAAGATAGCATTAGATCACTTGATGCAATACATTATCTAAAGCAAGGCAACAAATGCCCCCTCCCTCTCCCCCCTCTATTTACTAAAGTAAAATCTCTCTGAATTATCTAAAGGCTGCATGGCACAACCATACGAAATCATAGCATCTCACACACTTTGGTGTGCAGCGGACAATATGTCATATCATGAAGTAAAAACATCAGAAAATATGGCAAATGAAATTTTGGTGCTTGTTGTCCGAAGAAGGCGATCGCTCTACGGCACAGTTGACATGGCCAACAACAAGTGAACGAACTTCTTCAAAATGAACAAAGTATTATGCTTGAATGACAGACAGACAGACAGACAGACAGACAGACAGACAGACAGACAGACAGACAGACAGATAGATAGATAGATAGATAGATAGATAGATAGATAGATAGATAGATAGATAGATAGATAGATTGATCGATCGATCGATCGATCTTGCCCTCTGCTCACTAACTGTGGTGAAAATGATAGTTTGTGGTATTGTGTGTTGATCGATGCCACTACAACAGCAAGTGAATTTGAGACTCTAGATCTACGCTGAAATGAAATGTTACTCGAATGTTCTCATGAAATAAAACCACCAGCACAGGAATGTATGGTTTAAAAATCAGATGTGTGATAATATTGGTACATCTCTTGACCTGATGAACGAAATTTTTCTTCACTACTACATCTCCAAACAGGGACAATAATTGTAAATTCACAATGATGCGTCATTAAAAACAGGATTGCACGGAGAGTAAACAGTCAATAAATATTGCTGTAAAAGTAAACAAGCTGTCCAGAATGACTAACTTAATAAAATCTCAGATAAAATTATCATATAATGTCATAAGGAACAGCATGTCCCCGAAGCATGTTGCTGGATTTTGTCACATACGAAAGGATTACTGTCCAGCCAAATTACTCTCCATGACGTAGTCTGGCTGTACAACCAAAATAATAAAGCAAAATACACTTTAGTGATATCTAAAAACTAAGAAAATGGGAAACAGTTCCGATTGAACATCAGTTTCTCATATATGGAAGTGATCAGAGTAGAACTGCACAACAGCATTACACAAGGGCCAGATTATTGTGAAGTGAAGTGAAGTGAAGTGAAGTGAAGTGAAGTGAAGTGAAGTGAAGCGAAGCGAAGCGAAGCGAAGCAAAGCAAAGCATAGCTGCATAGAAGAAGTCAAGCTCAACTGACCAGGTACGCCCAAAAGTCCTGTGGAACTTGCCACGGTGACCAGATGACCGGAATTCCGTTTCACCATTGTTGGGAGGAACGCTTTGATTGTCTTATCAGGGAGGGAAAGGCGGCAGGAGAGAAAATAATTTAATATATGGAATAAAAAATAGTCAGCCTTCCATTCGTTCATTGGTCCATTCTTCCGTTTATCAAGTCGTGAATGCATCCATTCATCCGTCCATCCATCTGTCTGCCTGTCCGACTGTGAGTCTGTCCATCCATGCTTACCACGTAAATGTATCTAGTACATACCCAAGAGTAATCAAAATGGTTCACAAACCTAAACATTTTGCATACCTAAAAGTGGCCCAGACAACCGATAATTATAAGGATCTATATATTTGACGTACCTAGAAGTGACTAAACAGTTCTATACCCAGAGTGATCCAGGCAGCTGACATATCCAGAAGTGACCTAAACACTTAACATACCCAGATGTGAACCAGCGAAATACCCAGAAATGGTCCAGTGACCTGCCCAGCGACCCAGATACGTACCCAGAAGTGCCCCAAAGATATACCTAAACATGACTCAGAGACATACCCAGAAGTGATGCAAAAACATACAGAAAAGTAACCGAGACATTTGATATACTCATATGAGACCGAGAGACATACTGACACGTGACTGAGAGACATACCCAAAAATGACCCTAAGTCACACAGAGCCATGCCCAAAAGTGACCCAGGACATACCCAGAGGTGACCCAATGGCATACCCAGAAGTGTCCCAGTGAGAAAATTTGGAAGTGACCCAGTTACATACCCAGAATTACATTGGTGATATTCCCAGGAGTCGCCCAAAGACATACCCAGAAATGACCCAGAGACATACCCAGAAGTGACCCAGACAGTTGACCTGCATCGTCTTGAGCATGTGTTCCTCCTGGGCCTCCAGCACTGTCTCCCCGAATACAATCCCAGCATTGTTCACCAGGATGTCCACATGCCCGACTTCCTCTTCCACCTGCAGAGCATGATGGTACTGGGTCAGCCGGTTGTTTGTTCGTTTGTTTGCAGGTTTGTTTGTTTGTTTGTTTGTTTGTTGGTTGGTTGGTTGGTTGGTTGGTTGGTTGGTTGGTTGGTTGGTTGGTTGGTTGGTTGGTTGGTTGGTTGGTTGAATTTATTTGTTTGCATCAGCATGACTGCGGCCATATTGCGTCTTTCTGGATGTAAGACAAAGCTATTGGAAACAATTTTCCTATACTATCAATTTTGCCCGACAAGCACCCCCTAGACCAAATTTTCTATGATTTTAGAACAGTCGATATATTTTTAACATGCGCAGCGTGCACAAGGGACCTCCTAGTTTTTTTTGTCCTCATCCGAGAAGACTAGACGCCTGTGAGAGATCAAATTTTGTCCCCCGTGAAATTCTGTCCCCCGGACAAAATCTGATAGTCAGATTTTATTTCCGGGACAAAATCTGACAATGTCATTATGCAACCCCCGTCCCCTTGAACAGACTGTGCCCCGTTATGTGTCATGGCGTCTATTATATAATTTGTACATAAATTATTACGAATCATACACGTAAGTGTCAATGACAGACAGACAGACAGACAAACAGACACGGAGGTAGACAGTCAGGGAGGCAGATTCCAGATTTATTTGCAGGCTACTTGTAATACTCTAGGTTATGTTGAGGGCTGTCTGTGAGATCCTAGATTACCCTGTGGAATGTCTGCGACATTATAGGTTACCTAGCGACCTAACGGTAATATTCTAAGTTAGATCACAGTCTGTACTATTCTATGTTACCATGCGGGCTGTCTTGAAAATGGCTTCCTTATCGGAGACATCCACTGTGTACGAGGTCACCGTCGCTGGATATAACTTCAGATTAGATGCTGTCCTCTCGTTTGCTGATTGGTTGATATCCCACAACACCAGGTTACAGCCACAGGAAGCAAATCTCTCCGCTAACAAACTACCGAGTCCGCCGCCTGGGGTAGATGAGTTCCAGATCATGTTACTGACAACATGGGTCAAGATCAATGTCCGCGTGAATAAATTTTGCAACCATACGAATATCTCAACGGTGTATGCCAATCCGGAGCTTGAAGTTATAGGACGAAGGGTTGCCTTAAAGATATATACAATATAGAATGTAGGGCGTTGTACTTGAATGTTGTGTTTTGCAGAAAATTGCCAAAGAAAGCAGGCAAAATAATATATCTAGACAGAATGGTGGGATACAGGTTAAGATGTTACTGAGTCTTAGTTGTTAATGAAAGCTTGCGCCATAACAACGGGATTTCTTATCACTGTCAAAAAAAAAAAAAATACATTTGTGCATCGTTGCCGACTGCACCTTTAGTAGAGTTCAACATGCGGAATTAATGCAATTCTTACGATGATAAGAGATACCATCGTTACTGCGCAAATTCTCAAACGTCGTGTATCGTAACTTACATATATTTAATGTTCCAGTCCATGATGCTTCCAAAAGACAGGATTTAACCCCGTCCCCCTCCTTCTCTAGGGGCTTCTTTTCCTTTTTTTTTTCCAATTTCTATTAACATATTTGTAGGTCCACATCCTCATACCTTGCACATAAATTATTCGCACCTTCTCTCCACGTCATCCTTTACACATCCACAGCCATACCTCGTCACGACCTCTCTTTTGTTCAATACCTCCC
>JAWQUT010000374.1:153735-170537 GCA_033807755.1 Ellobium chinense | reverse complement strand
CAGTTGTCTTATCATTGTTTCTCAGTTGTCTTATCATTGTTGCTCAATTGACTTGTCCTTGATGCTCAGTTGTCTTATCATTGTTGCTCAGTTGTCTTATCATTGTTGCTCAGTTGTCTTATCATTGTTGCTCAATTGACTTGTCCGTGGTGCTCAGTTGTCGGAATGATAAGCAGAAGTAACTGACATAGTCACACTCACGCGACGTAATAACATATTTTAACCACGCTCACCCAAACCAGGCCAGAGTAGTTACGCAATATGAAAAGTGATTCCTGTTTTCGTTTCAAACAGTCATTTTCAACACTATCGTTTTACATTGCAATATAGACTTCATTTTTTTTTTAAAGTGGTGGTGTGGTTGAACTGCAACTGCATATTCTAATTTTCGAATTAGATGAGAAATTAACTGACATTTAGGTAGAAAATTTAAAGTTCAGCGCAAGCACCTAGAAGAATATCTGCGATTCAGATGTAGATCAGTTCGTCTACAACAGCTATTAAGCTCACATTAAGTTCATGAACTGCATTCATATGATCTCAGTTCCCAGCCCTGTTGTAGACAGTAAAAAAAAAAAAAATGAAAGAACATAAATAACAGTCTCTCTTTTTATAGTTTTTCCTTTCTCGAAATTGCGCTGTCAGTGTCATTTGAGACCTTGCGCATTAACGATGGAATTCCTTACCATGCTAAGTATTACATTAGTTACATTGGCGCCGAATGCATCCCAATAGCGTACAACGTATAGACCTAATGTAATTCTTACGATGGTAAGAGATCCCATCGGTATTGTACCAGCGCTCTTAATAATATCAATGCATGAAATTTTTTTCCAAATGGAAAAACAAGGCTATTATTTGCTTATTGTAAATTCAGTTGACAACTTCATCTAAACTAGATCAACTTTAAGAGGCAAGAGGGATAAAAATGAACACAACAGCAAGAAACGACTAACGCAGGCTACCTACTGACGTGAGATGAGTTCCACCCACACGACGGTGTTGCATTAGTAACGCAGGAGAGTGAATTTAACCCTTTCAGCCCTGATCATCTGACTCTAAATTAACCCTCCGTTTGGGCTCCTGAGCGTTTTTATGTAAGAAGGAGGAATGGGCCCAAGATAGGCTTCTGACAACAGATACGTCACAGATAATAGCGATTTAAGGACACACGTAAAACGTAATATACTAAAGATACCTGCCTGACCTTTAATATATAGGCCTCTAAATAGGAAATCACTAGCACAATCAGTTTACCGGTGTTCTGGGCTCATCAGCTTAATTTCACAACAAAGTTCTATAGGAAGGAAAGTCTTCCATGTGTAACTATACACTCTCACTAGTCTAGCGTTAAAGTGTTGAAGTCAAATTAATACATCCGCACTCCGCTTGGTTTTTAAACCCAGTGTGACATTACCGTTCTTTTAAATATATTGTGTATTATGTACATTTGTACAATATGTATGTACAATAATAATTACTATATTGCATGTAAATTATTCTGGCCACAGGCACAAGCTCTTCGTTTATGAAAGTTCCAACATGCACCAAAGAAGATTAGTGAGAGCTAAAACAATGTGCAGTGGAACTTCGATACGAAACACACACTAGGAGTATAGAAAAGGTATAAAGTGGAACTCAAACCTCGATATTAAGTACTCTGATAATAAGTATACCCCTTTATCGACTATGACTTTCACATGCAAAGATTCTGTATCATTCAATAATTATTCAGATGGACTTCGGCTTAGAACATCTCAGTAGTAAGTATACTTGTCTCATGCACACTGGAGTGCTGATGTTCCACTGTGCTTATAACTAAAATGTACTTATTATCGACGTCCACCTGGTTACACATGCGCGAATCATTTTGCTCTATATTATTATGTATCGTCGAGTGCTATCACCCAAATCCTAATCGGGATTCCACTGTACTTGTATTTCGTTGGGACACATAAAACCCAAGAGTTGTCTTAGGTGGCTCAATACTGCCGTTTTATGACAAAAGGACGAAAGAACCAAAGTAGGTCAAATTGAGTTATTTATAGTTTTGGAATCCCCAGATAATGACGCACATTTCTATCTGGGTCCCATCACGATATCTCAATAAATAACGAAGTTAGGGAAGCTTAAAAGGACACTAAGCGCCAGTGTTAAATATAAACAATTATAAAGGCGAGTCCTTAAAGTCTGAAAAACATTTTTGCGATTTTCTCAAAACTTTCCCGAAGGCGCTTTCTTCCTTTTGTCTTAAAACGGCAGAATAGTCTAGGCCACCCAGAGTGCCATAAGCTGCGCCGGTGTCGGGCTGCTTTTTCTGTGAGTATATTATTATTATAGATATATATACACTTTGAAGCCCTTTGAAGTGGTGTAACTCGTATCAATAACAAGTGGTATGAACTTTCCTATGTCACATAAACTGCCAGTACAGCAGGTGTGGCACATTTTTAATGTATAGAGATCATGTCTGGGTTGCATCTAGATCTCATCTGTTGCTGGGTCTGATTTTATGAATTGAGTAATGAAAAAGATAACAAACAAAANAAAAAAAAAAAAAAAAAAAAAAAAAAAAAAAAAAAAAAAAAAAAAAAAACCGCCACAAACAGCGCAGTGATAATCTTCAAACGTTAGCCAAAAAGGAGCCAACTTTGTAAAAGTCAGATACATGTATTTCATCAGCTCAGTCACGAAGTGTACGTTTTAACAACCCACATATAAATGGAAAATACCTAGTTGTTGTTTTCATTTGAAAAATGTGAGAAGATGACGAAATGAAAGAACATTTAACGCTTAAGAAACGGCCAGAAGTAGCCAATGAGCCATTGCATAAGAAAAGCACCAAGAAAATTGAAAAGTAGCCAGATTAGGCGCCTTAAGAATCAACCTAGCAACACTGCTAAGATAGCTTTGTTCACTAGTGTGGCTTCCCAGGAATGGAAGGCATCAACAGTCCCCATCACAGAAAGCATATTCTACATTTATTTATGCTCTGTTAGTAGCTGCAATAAAATAATGTAACCACAATCATAGTTTCCTTACCACTCCAACAATTATGTATCTCTCTCTCTCTCTCGCTCGCTCGCTTACTCACTCATCCACCCACAGAGAGAGAGAGACAGAGAGAGAGAGAGATAGAGAGAGCGAGAGAGAGAGAGAGAGAGAGAGAGGGAAGACAGAGACAGAGAGAGATTTTATATAAAACCATTTTTATCTCTGCTACTACTACTACTTCAACCCTCACTACCACCATTCGAGAGAGAGAGAGAGACAGAGACAGAGAGAGAGAGAGAAAGTGAGACAGAGAGAGAGACAGACAGAGAGAGAGAGAGAGACAGAGAGAGAGAGAGGGGGGGGGCAGAGACAGAGAAAGATTTTATAGAAAACCATTTTTATCTCTACTACTACTACTACCACTACCACCATTCTACCTATCTCAGCATAACAACTCGACACTTGCTACCCCTTCAGCTACTTCTTGATATTCTACTGAATTTCTGAATATTCTCTCCTAGTGTACTGCTATCGCTGCCGCTGCTACTAGTATAATGAGAACAATTGCTACTCTTAAAGTTACTACTGTTAATTTCACCACTACTACTACCACTACCACTGCTGCTACAGGTGTTGTTGCTGCTTCTTTTATTGCTGTAGCCAATGCAGCCGCTACTGTTTCAACACTAGCAACACCATCTTTTGAGTTGAATTTTAATGTTCCTTTTCAGCACAGTAATAACTATAGTATTATCAGAGGCGGAGCTTGAGCAGACATGGGGCCGTCGACGGGAGAGTGCCTATAGTATACCAAAGACCGTGAAAAATACTATAGAGAGAAACCTGCTGCTAGTGATAGAATTCGAACCCATTCCAAGAGTCAAGAACCATCATGTTGGCTTACACAACAACATCAACAACAACTATTATTACTACCACTACTACTTGTTACGGTTACTACCACTACTGCTGCTGGTGCTGTTGTTGTTGTCGTTACTGCTTCTGCTGCTGCTGTCACTACTATTCTATTGTTACTGTTTTTAATATTACTACAGCTGCTATCACTACAACTACTACAACCACTTCTGGTAATTAATACTGTATTGCTGCTGCTGCTGCTGCTGCTGCTGCTGAGAAGGTATAAGTTCTTCCCCAGATCCTGCTACACCACCTCAGTTATTCCTCATGAACACCAAATAGTACATACAGATCTAGTATTTGTTCATTTTGCAATAGCAGCGAAAGTATTAGCGGTAGTGGTAGCTTTTAGTGACAACAAAAGTAATAGTAATAGTAGTAGTAGTAGTAGTAGAAGAGTAATAGTAATAGTAGTAAAAGTAGTAGAATTAGTTATTGTTGTTAATAATGTTGTTGCAGCAGCAGCAGCAGCAAGAGCAATGATAGCAATGATGGTCTTGATGGTGGGGGTAGTGCCAGTGGTAGGGGCCTAGCTAAACGCATAGGCCATTTAAGTGCAGTCTGGCTAAACGCATAGTCCAGCTAAATGCAATCAGGTTGGTTGCACAATCCAATTAAATGCAGAGTCTGGTTAGGAGGACATGCCAGCTAGGTGCACAATCCAGCTAGTATGAATCGTCCACATAAATCCAATCTGGTTAGATGCACAATCCAGCTAGTATGCATAGTCCACATAAATCCAATCTGGTTAGGTGCACAATCCAGCTAGCATGCACAATCCACATAAATGCAATCTGGTTAGGTGCACAATCCAGCTAGTATGCATAGTCCACATAAATGCAATCTGGTTAGGTGCACGCACAGAACAGCTAAGTGAACAGTCCCACAACCAACATATTATCCACTGCTGTTTCAGGAGCACCCAGTCTACTCAAGCAAAGTTTGTCACTGAATGCAATGCACCCTCTCACAGACATCAGCCAATTCTCCAAGACTTTCAACCGACTCTCACAGAAAGACCCATAAACTTTTTTGTTTTTCTTCTGTTTTGAAGTTTATTTATATGTCAGTTTTATTACCATAGACAAGTGAGGTAACACATTTCTTACCTAAAGTAATGCTGGAAATAGCAAAAATGTATAGGCGCTGGCAAGTAACACTTTAAAAAATATTGTTTCTGGGTATAAACATTCGCAACAAAATTTTAATGTATTTCAAACAAATAATTGCCATTACCGTACGAGAAATGTCCCTTTTACCTTTTGGCTTGGAGCTTCTGAGATGCCGTTTAGTTCTCATAAAATTCTCTGACCTTTAATGGCATCATGGGAATTCATGTGGACTTTTGTTTGTTAGTATGAAGCATATATTTTTAAAGAGACAACCCATATTAGATCTTTGCATAAAGCTGTTTTCTTTAAAAAATATAGAAATAAAGCTATCTCTGCATTCTCAGAACCGCCAAACTGCGCAAAGTTGTGAAAATTATTGGAAGAGTGGCACCCCTGCTTGGAACCTTATACTCAGCTTGCTCCTTTCCTTTTTTTGGCCTACCAGACCATCGCCCTTGTCACTGGAGGCAGTGTGGCCATGTGGTTTGTGAGTTGCACTGAGAAACTTAAGACTCTGAGGTCAAAGGTTTATGTGTTTGACTCATGAGCTGGGTGGTTTAGGTTGCAGTGTCCTTGATAAAGACACTTCACTTCCATTTCCTCACTCAACTCAGGTTTAAATGAGCACCTGGATTTAGAGCTGGGGGGACCAGGGCGCTGAACCACTGGCGACCAGCAATGACTTTGTTATTTATTTCAATATTATGTATTTACATAATATATGATATGTATTGTTATATGTTTGTATTATGATTATGAATGATATGTAGAACATGTATGACATTGTAAAACAATTTCTCTACAGGGTAAATAGTTGGATTTTCATTATATTCAGTTTAAATTCTGGCCCTGACACTATCCTGGCCCTATATGTAGGACACCAACACTAGCTTGGTATTTGTGATTTTTGTTCAGTGTAACAGTGGACATAAAAAGCAGCATCTATCCTTCACTCGTACATACTGAAGAAGAAAAAAAAAGGTGAGTATTTTCTTCACATCTAAATTTACATAAAAATAAAGATGCATAAAATTAAAGACACTGCCATCAACAAGAAAAATGAAGTGCTCCTCTTCTACTGCCCAGCAGTCTGACACCAGCTCATCTCCACAAACACAAGGGGAGCTTTAATTCAAAAATATGCATTTTCATTAGTCGTTATATAATAGTTGCTGTCATAAACTATTGTACATTTCATTCACGATCATTTTTAATGTGATGTACAACACTACACGAAATATATTTAATTAAATCCACGGCAATTTCAGTGCTGGTTAACACAGTCATTCATTCTCCTCAAAGCTCTAAGGCAAGGAATTCATTTAAATTTCAGTTGGGTAAGAAATAAAACTTCAATGTCTTTGGGAAAGGCTACTAACAGTATAAACACATTTGACCTGACAGCTAAACCCACAAATCTCTGATTTTTAAGGACTCACAGGACAAGAGACAAGAGGGGTCTTCAAAGCCACAGTTTTGGAGGCACACAGCCCCACATTCATTCACACAGTATCGCAGTCACACATCCACTTAGTCATGCATACCTACCCTTACATCCACACATCCTAACAGCTAGACAATAACACACTGTTGAACCAACAGCTGTCAGACCATAGACAAACAATGGCTGTCAGACCACAGATAACCAATAGCTGTCAGACCACAGATAACCAATAGCTGTCAGACCACAGACAATAATAATACATAGCATTTATATAGCGCTCATCCCTGTAGATACAGGCTCTGAGCGCTTTACATAGAGAAGTAAATAAGATTACATAATATTCAGCTCACGCACCCAAGCATACTACACTCTGTACACACTACACACTGGTTTCACGGATTGTCATGGTCAACCAAGATACAGTTTGAACAAATGTGTTTTGAGACGCTTTTAAAAGTACTTAGACTATTTTCTTTACGAATATTTTTAGGCAGTTTATTCCAAACAAATGGTCCTGAGGATGTAAAAGCTCTTTCTCCAAATTTTTTCATGATCAACAGCTGTCAGATCACAGATAACCAACAGCTGTCAGACCACAGATAACCAACAGCTGTCGGACAACAGACAACCAACAGCTGACAGATCACAGACAACCAACACCTACCAGACTGTAGAACATGTTTCTGTCACACATAAGGCAGTGGTAAACAATAGGCACTATTATTGTCAGGTGTACTTCGGTACACTGAAGTAAATAAAATTCCAAACTATAGTATAATTTTGCCACACTGCATCAATAACGGCCAAGGTCCAACTTTACAAAAATAAAAAAAAACCATTCTATTCGTTAAATCAAGCCCCATGTTAACATGTTACAAAATGTACCTCAAAAGATGACAGACCATTATGGAAGCACAATGACCATATGTAGACAACATTGACATATATATATAAAATCTCTGGGGGATGAAATCACATCATTCTTCATATGAAACTCACAGCACAAAGGTGCACATACTGAATGAGACTAACAATTTCAAGACCTCCACCAAAACAACTACATCCATTATAAAGTCAAAGCCCATCTATATCCAGCTCCACAGAATATTGTTAGTGATCATAGGAAGAAAAGAAGAAGAATTCCTCATCAGAGTTCAAACAAAGTGCAGTAAAATTATCCCGGCTGATTAGCACAGCACACAATTAGTTTTAAAAAAAAAACACTTAAAAAACTCCAATCCTAATCAGCTAGAAATAAATCTTTCGTCAAACACCATCCCATTAGAGTCATAACTACCTTGTCTGGGCCCTCTGCGAAAAATTGCTTGGAGGACCCTAATTTTCTTTTCTCTTATTAACTGTTTTTCTCTTCTTTCTTTGGAAACTCCTGCACTTCAATCCCCATCCTGGGGCTATGGAGATGCTAGGTATAGCTTTATCACTCTCTCCACCCTCTTCTCAAGACAATTTTTTCTAGGAACAACCAACAATGTTAACAAATAACAGCCAGTGATCCACCATCTCAGCCGATAACTTTGTTACATCCAGTTGACTTTCTAAAAGAAACATTTGAGAACTTGGGCATTAATGATGGGATCTTTTAGATCTTTGGAACCTACTGTTTTTTCTTCTTTAGGCCCTATCGACATTTTGTGTTGTTCTACAAATACCACTGTGATCTTGGGAAATTTCTTTCATGGAGGTTAAAGTACTTCTTTTGCTCGATCTTTTAACAGGAAGAAAAAGGGGAGTCAATGCCCAAAATTTTTCACAAATGCCTTTCGAAAAAGGTCACCTCGAATTCCGATTTGGTCCCCAATTTTTCATTTGGCTGGTTTTAACTGCGTGCCAATACATAGGCCTACACACTTTATTTTTTTATTATCTAGAAGGCTCAAATTGTACCTGAAACTTTAAAATTGGATGTTTTATTTAGATCACAGGTCATTTTCCATATTTCTACACCGTGACACTGGCTGGCAGGGCCCCAAAAAAGGAGGATTTTATAGATTAGTGGATTAATTGGGTTGTACACAATGAGTGATTTGCCCCTCTAATAGGTGTCAAAAACCTTTACCATCACAATAATAACATTAACTCTGCATTTTGAACATCAGTAAGGGTACACTCAGCACCAATGCGTTAATGTAATTCTTACGATGGTAAGAGATCCCACTGTTAAAGTGCAAAATCTCAATTATCTGCTTTGTCAACAAAACAATCATCGCCATGTCATACATGTCTGTCAGGACAGCCACTGAAGGCTTATGTTTCAAGTTTCAAGTTTCAAATGTATTTATCTAGGCATAAGTCAACCACATACATTGTAATGTCACATCAATACAAAGGAACAAATGGAAAGGGGGGAAAAAAAATATATACATGTATACATAACTTTGCTAAATTACATATTAGGTCATTGACATATCTTGTCTCTTTCTCTTTCTCTCTGTCTCACTCTTCCACTAACTTACTCTCTCATTATCTTACATACATTCTCTCTCTCACTCACTCACTCACTCTCCTCATCTAATGATAACAGTTACAACTTCCACAACATCCCATTTGAACAGACACATTTTTATATGTAACGGAAAGCTAACACCCTCTCCACCTCACTGCCACAAGGGAGCTAACACTTATGTCACTTAAACTGTTCGTATTCTCTTAAAATGTGATAGAAACATATTGCTACTTTTTTAGCTTTTTATCATTATTTGAATTAAAAAAAACACTGCTTGATAAGAAACCTGGCATTCTCTATCTATGACCAATCACATACAAATTTAACAAGATTACTTTTCAACAGCCCAAACTACAATGATTAGTATATAGGCAAACAAATATAAATACAAATGACTGCTGAACAAATCGTCACGCTCATGAGATTATTGCCTAAGTCATTTTTTTGGCTGAAGAAGCTGTTACCATTGGTGCAGGGATCTCAGTCAATGGCATCATTGATTTATGTGTGATATTTACTAACTGCATTTTAAAATGCTTGACTGCTGAATAAAACTTTTGCTAATAATGTTTGTGATGTTCAGTAATCAAAACAACCAGTTTTTTCTTCTTTGCTCAAAATGGCAAAAAATGACTTGGGCAATTATCTTATAAGCGTGACGAAATGACAAATTACAGTGTTACATTTTTGATTCTCTACATTCTCTCTACACTAAATGAGTGAACATGAACATGGATATTCACATTAACATTAAGCATTTAATTCTGTATTTCCCTGAGTAATGATTAAAAACTACCTACATTTGAACCAATTGAATTTTTCAATTAATATTTTTTACACAGATTAACAGGAATTTAAAGCTGGCTTGAATTATTATTGGAATGCTTTGGTTTAATTTAAACGTACCTGGTCATATCAAATATTTTCTATGATCTATTTCCTTCTTTCTACATTAAACAGTTTACATTCAAATAAGGCATAAGTTTTTTCATTCACAAAGTGACATGGTCCGACAATGTCGGAGGGAATGTGCAAGAGTAGACAACATTTGACCACTTATGACCATCCTTGAGAGAGCAGATGGTGTTTTCTCCACAGTGAGGTACTGTCTTATAGGTAAATTGCATGTCCTGCAGACCATATTAAACCATAATATGACACAGTGCTTTTCAAATTAAAAAAGTCTTTCAAGTGTCTGTCAACATGACGTAATGCCTCTGCCTGCTCTAGAGAACCCACAGTTACTCTATGTAAAATATGAATTCTTAAACCCACTGCACCCATGGCAACCATAAGCTTACATCAAGCAGGTTAAAGTAACGAGAAATGCCTCCCCTGGAGGTGCCAACGAGGGAATTTTCCCTCTAAACGAGGGAATTTCTAGAGCAATGAGGGAATTTGTACACACATTAACTAGTAGACATACGAATACTAATGTGCAACTTTCACTTGTTATCAGTAAAAATGTTTATGCACAAATAATTGAAAGGTAACAGAACAGGATGCATTTCATTTTCAGCATTCCGGAATCAAAAGTGAATGCAAAGAAAAAAAAATCACAGCCCTAGATATGGGTCTGCGTTTTTTCATGATATTACTTCCATCACCAACTGAGTTTTTTGCTCAATGCCATGCCATATTATACTTTTTACTGTTGGCACTGGGTGACCAAAACTTCTTCCAACAAGCCACATCTTGGAAACAGAAGCTTTTACTTAGCTGTGGCAGCATCACTAAACTGACCGTACTGTAAATTTTCTTCCTAACATCTTCAATTTCTGCATCTTTATCTTTGAAACTGTTCAATTTCAGTAAGATTCTTGATAAGGCAGGCAAACATCAAAGTTCCCTAGATTATAAAAAAAAATACTAGACTAGATCTATCATCATTTTACATTTACCAGGTTAGGCCTACTTAATTAAATCAGTCAGCAGTTATCTTGTAACTTACCAAATATCCCAAGTGACTTCCTTTTACTGATAAAGACTAATTTTTGGAGTATATCTGTACTTTTGAAAAGTGCAGGAAGTAAAGTCTGCTAATCCTACTGCATATACACAATGGCTGACAGTGTCAGTTTGAAACTGGTGGGCCATTGTGAGAAATTTTGGGTATACAGCAGGAGTGCAGAAAATTCCCTCAAAATATGAGAGGAAAAAAATCCCTCCTAGTGACCCCATCTGTTAAGCAAAACCCCGATTCAGCATGTCATACTCAAACTTCCATTTCTGAACTCAAAAACTTTCCTGACCCTCCTCCATTTCATTTTTTTTTGTGAATAGTTACCATGTCTCGCAATCTTCAAAACGAGGCACATATCGCTAGACTCTGGAATCAATTATTGCGGTGGAAATCCAGAGTAAAATCACGAAACCATTGATTTCATGGGCAGATGGTTGGTAACTGTTGAGATATTTCAGGAGACAGATCAGATGACTTCTATAGTGAAAAACTGTTTTTCAATCATAACTTTCTCAGAACAGATTCCACTGCATGAGGGTGATCCTCTGCCACTTCAATCATATCTCAGGCCCAAACAATAATAAGTCAATCAACAAAATTTAAACTATAATATGAAACAATTACTTCATGTAGGCAAAAAATGACTTTTGCCTTACTCTGACTGGTAGCATATGTTTCACATTTCATCTGATCACTGATTCGTCACACATTTAGCATTGAGTATAACAACTTCAATTCGAGGGGAGTCAACATCAAAATACATAAACCTGTATCAAACAGTTAAAGCTACAAACTAGGCGGGTATAAACTGCATACCAGAAAGTTTAAAACTATACACCAGACAGTAAAAGACTACATACGATGGTTTTCAATTACATACAGATAGTTAAAACTACTTACCAGGAATACATTAAAATTAAACAGCCTAATAATTTTTAAAACTTTGTACTTTACAGGAGTCACATACATATACCCATCTGTCACAAAGTTTCTCAGTAACAAACATATTACATCTGACATCTGCCAAAGACCTTTCAAGGTCATTCGTCACTGTAATGTTGATTTCTCCGTCACTGTCATGTTGATTTCTCTATCACTGTCGTGTTGATTTCTCGTCACTGTTGTGTTATTTCTCCATCACTGTCATGTTGATTTCTCGTCACTGTCATGTTGATTTCTCCATCACTGTCATGCTGATTTCTCCGTCACTGTTGTGTTGATTTCTCCATCACTGTCATGTTGATTTCTCGTCACTGTTGTGCTGATTTCTCCATCACTGTCATGCTGATTTCTCTGTCACTGTTGTGTTGATTTCTCCATCACTGTCATGTTGATTTCTCTTCACTGTCATGTTGATTTCTCCATCACTGTCATGCTGATTTCTCTGTCACTGTCATTTGATTTCTCCATCACTGTCATGTTGATTTCTCAGAAATGCCTCAGCACATCACCACCATCTTCACCTCGACTTGGCTCGGCCCACGAACTCGTCCATGCATTCACTCACCCCAAAGAAGACAGTCATTACTTCAGACACTGACGCAGGTGCAATACTGGGGTCAGGGAGGAGGAGAGAGGATGTGGGAGAGAAGATAAGGTACAGTATTATGATCTATACAACACAAGATGGTGCTGGTGTGTCATGATACACAAGATGATGTTAGCCTAATATAATATATTAAACAGAAGATGGTGTCAGTCTGATATGGAATACAGCACCAGATGATGTCAGTCTCAGATGATACACAACAAAATGGTGTCAGTCTGTCATGATATACAACACAAGAAGATATCAGTCTGTCATGATATACAACACAAGATAGTGTCGGTCTGTCATGATATACAACACCCGATGGTGCCTGTCATGATATACAACACAAGATGCAGTCTGTGTGTCATGGTATACCGTTCAAGATGGTGTCAGTCATGATATACAATGCAAGAGGTCCATCTGTCATGATTACAACACAAGACTGCCAGTCTCTCATGATATAGAATACAAGATACTATAATACTATTGGTGTCAGTATGTCACAACAAACAACACATGACAGAGTCTGACTTACCTCTTGATAATGTAGAACAGATACAAGGTCCTTGGCAGTATAAGCATCCTCTGGTTGGTCAACACGGCTTCAATGATCTTATTGACTACATAGTCTTGTTCTAACATAGGCATCATTAGGGGGAACCTGGGGATATATACAGGACACAGGTCTGCACAGGTCAGAGGTCAGCCTCTGTGAACTTATTGGACAGATACTCTGGTTCCAATATGGTCATGATGAGAGGAGATATATAGGCCTACAGGTTACAGGAGATATACAGAGGTCAGCTTCCATGATTTTATTGACTACAATACTTTGGCTTTAACATGGGCATGATTAGGGGGAATCTAGATATATATAATATACTGGTCAGAGGTCAGCACAGGTCAGACGTTAGCACAGGTCAGAGGCCAGCTTCAATGATTTTACTGACCACAATACTTTGGCTTTAACACAGACATTATTAGGGGGAACCTGGAGATATGTAAAGGTCAGAGGTCAGAACAGGTCAGAGGTCAACCTCTGTGATCTTACTGACTCTGGCTCTAACATGACCATCATTGGCGGAACTGTGAGATATATACAGGTCAAAGGTCAGCCTCCATAATCTTACTGTCTACATACTCTTGCTCTAATATGGGCAAGATTAGGGGGAACCTGAAAAAAATATCCAGGTCAGAGGTCAGCACTGGTCAGAGATCAGCTTCCATGATCTTACTGACTATGTACTCCAGCTCTGCCATGGGCATGATATGGGGAACCTGGGCATATATACGGGTCAGAAGTCAGCATAGGTCAGAGGTCAGCCTCCATGATCTTACTGACTACTGTAACATAAGCATTCATGGGGTACCCGGAGAGACAGACATGTATACAAGTCAGTGGTCAGCACGGGTCAGAGGTAAGAACTACTATCATGACTACAGCAGCAAAAGTTGGTTTAACCCTAATTGTGTTGGGACTTTTTCTAAGAATGTCAGGGTTTTTTTTAGCATTCTGGTGCCTATCTTTAAAAATTCATAAAAAATTAAATTTTGCTGATAACCCCCATAAACTATATATCACTGGAAAGGGGAATTGATGAAGAATATGAAAATTTATGTTTGACCAAAAAAGAACGTGAAAAAAATTTCGTCACATGACCAAATTCAATATGGCCGCCGGTGATCACTAAATATATGGTTGGACGTCCAGCATAGAGTAAGTGATTATAAACTTTTCTGATTCAAAATTATATTCTGACATGCAAAATTATATAACCTCTCTAAAAATGTATAGTTTTGTAGGTTTCAGCAGTGAGGTATTTTGTGAATTGTCAGTTTTGTATGCTGTTCCTCTGTCCAAAATCTTGCCGACCGATCTAATCGATCAATCGAAGCACTCACCCGGAAGTTATTAGTGTATTTGACACCGCTTCCGGTAGTTGAATTCAATTGGCTATGTAACCCTCGTTTTTGGTCCAAAAAATAGTGATCTACCGTTAGTTATAGTGTATTTCCTATCGGCCGATATTATCGGCCGGAACATTCTGGCCACGTCTTTCTGGCCGATATTATCGGCCGGTAACACAATTAGGGTTAACTGAAACTGAACGAGCTGGGCAAATCCTTACAGATTAACTGTACGATGGTAAAGACAATGATGCAGATGATTACAAAAAAAGTAATGATGATAAAGATAACAACAAGCTCTACATGATCATAACATGACATGTATGGTATGGTATGGTATGGTATGGTATGGTATGGTATGGTATCGTATGGTATGGTATGGTATGGGTATGGGTACGGTACGGTACGGTACGGTACGGTACGGTATGGTATGATATGATATGATATGATATGATATGATATCAACTTGATGAAAAATGAAAATGATAATCCAACTTTTATTTACCTTGTAGAGAAACTGGTTCACAATGTCATACAATGCTATACTCCTCATTCATAAAACAAACACACAGAACAACACACATTGTATATATAAGTACATAATCTCAAGGATGAAATATATAACATTAATAACAAAGTCATTGCTGGTCATGCACAGTGCAGCACCCTGGTCCCTCAGTTGATATGGATGATAATGACATGATGTCGGTGATAACATGATATGGATGATGATATGATATGGATAATAAAAATGTTATATGGATGATAATGAGACATCCTGGACCTCTTACCTGGTCTTGACTCCAGTAAACATTCCTGTGTTGATGTAGTAAGGGCAGACAACTGTGGTCTTTACACCGGCCTTACCTTGCTTGACTAGCTCAGCTCTGGGAGAGAGAAAGATATACTCACAGATAGTAACAGACAGATGGAAATTAGATACATATACAGATGACTGTCAGATACCAAGCACAGATGGTTAGCAGAAAATATTAAAGATGTACTGTTTACAACCAAACTGTAACTAGAGGTGCAGTGGTGTTCTGCAGTGGAAATAGAATGAATTAAGATGGTTTGATATAATGAGCCATAATCATCTGTCATGATGATATGTAGTTATTGTTAAGAGAGATAGATCACACAGATCATCAATACTTTTTGCTCTATCCTCATGGACAGATCTATCTGAGCAACTGTCATGATCGACTTACGTGAGCGATTCGTCAAAGCCGACAGCTGCAAATTTGCTGGCACAATAGTCACACAGACCGCACACGCCAAACAGACCAGCAGAGCTCGCGATGTTCACCACATGACCTTGATTACGTGACATCATGCCTGGGAGGAAGCATTTGGTTGTCTGGCAACAAAAAGAAACCCGGTGTCTTAACGAAATAGTCTTGAATTAACTTGTACTGCAGGAATGAGTCTTCTGATGTGTCCTGCTGATGCAATAGAATTTTGAAGGGTATAGAGTATAGACCTCTCAGTTATTACTTATGTACAGTCATCTGAGAATTGCAAGCCGCAACTTCTACAATGATTACTTCCTCTTTCTACTCTTCCACTGTCAGAGGAATATTATTGGTTGTTATGGTCTGTTACATTGGCTCATTTTTTTTTTTTGACATTGGCTCTTATCCACTGATGTAGCCATTACTTTCAGAACCAAGATCTCATTGATCCAATCGCACTACAATTTACATTTACATTTTGTTTATACCGGAAAGGAGCTTTGTAGCAGCTGACTAATTAAGAACAGTCTATTATTGTTCCACTGACTAGTATCCCATGATGAAGGAATGTATCACAACTTACAAGATCACAGAAAAAGGAATTATCAATGTTGTAAAACTGACACTAATGTTTGTCCTGCCCTACTCACTCAGAAACCGAGTCGTGCTCATTAGAACACTATGTTTTGTGGAGCAGGGGAGAGAAACATAGAGGACCAGCAACTTGTATACGTGTACATTATACAGTATATACTGAAAGGGTTAAATACACTGATGGTATGTTTCTGAGGGCTAAAATGTGCTAGAATTCTGGAAAAATGGTATCTTTGATTTAAGTGCGCATATGTCCCTTGCATTACGTCTTTGGAAATGTACAGCAAATACAGATAAAAGTGAACGTCAGATGAATCACTTAAAAACTGTGCCCCACTGACTTGAAATGCACTGTGCACTTACAGAATACAGTACTTACCCAAAAGTGAGCATTACAATTTACATCTATTGTTTTCTCTATCAACGTGTCCGGGCAATCCAGAAATTTTTTCCCGGTGACAATTCCAGCATTGTTGACCAGAATATCCACATCACCTACGTCCGTCTTCACCTGCAACAAAGTAGCATCCGTCAGTCCACTAAATGGTCACAGGCACCATGAGTTTGTCATCCATTTGGTATCACCCATAATTATACAGTGTGTTAGTACATGCAACTATGCTTAAGACAGGTTGGGGG
>JAWQUT010000374.1:109413-146167 GCA_033807755.1 Ellobium chinense | reverse complement strand
TAAGTTAGGGTTAAGGCCAGGGTTTGAGGGTTTGAGACAGGATTAGGGAAGAACAAGCACCCTTGGGGCATTACCTAGACATTATCATTAATAATAATAATAATAATGAAGTATTGCATCCATTCCCCTCTGTGTCAGCCCTTAGCACTTAACATAATAATTTGTAAAAACAATTTATTATATCTTCCATTCTCTCTTTCTCTCTCACTTTCTCTCTCCCTATTCTCTCCCTCTCCCTCCCATCTATAGCATCACTTCCCATACAGAAAGAACTGGATCTTATCTGAGGTGTTCATGAAAGCCTTTCAGCTATCCTATGGCTTCTGAGAGAGCATTCAAATTGATGGGCCATAAACCCTCCGTATATCTCTTTAAATTAGGTCAGGGTATCTTATTCAAATTTAAGTTGCAGGTTTGTTGGAGTGTGAGATAGATAAAACAGACTGTCATTACCTAAAGCTCCAATGCAAAACAATACCAGTTGGAAAATCAAGGTCTCTCACTTTACAGGTAGTCAGTGAAGTTCTTTTTAAATATAGATGCAACATGTTCATGCTTTGACTTTATTCTGAATATGCTGCAGGTTTTCAAAGTCATCTTCTGATAGAATGGTCAGAAACAATAATCTTGATAAAATTTAAGGAAAAAGATAAATCAATCATTTTGGTGCATTGATGTCAAGAGAAGGATGCAAATGGCCAATCCTTCTCAGTTCTAAATATGCAATACTTTACAAAGATGATTTATTTTAGTTCCCAGGCATAATGTGATGTCTAAATAATCTTTTGTTTTAGCTTTAGTAATATGTGAACAATCAATTTTATTGCTGCCAATGTGAATGTGATCCCCACCAAATGAACTTTTCTCCAGAAGCACAAGGTGCTTTGGGTCCAGCCTCCCTCTGCTTACTGACCCACTGTTACAAACAATACTCATTCTACTGCATGTTGTCTGCTGGCCGGCTAGTTGACACCAGGCTGCAAAATTTAACCGTCACATCACACGGCTGGCACTAGCATGTGAATTTATACTTTCATCATGCCCAGCATAGTGGAGTGAAGATAAGAACTGGTTCTACTGTAGCACTTTCAAGGGATCTTAGACTTGTGGAATGATCTCAGAGTTTTTATCATCCAATATGAGCTCACTTTCGACAGTCCAGGTCTTCACAGACTCTTAAATATTTCTGCACGCCATCAGTAAGTGGTGTTCTTTTATCTCAAGCAGCAGACTCATAAAACTGAGTGTAATCAGTTCTGTTGAACTACACTGAGTAATTTTTAATTATCAAGACTGGTTGCATTGTCTTGTGTAAGGACCAGTCTGAGAACCAATTTCTTGGGGATTCAAACTCTAAAGGCTGCTCCTTTGCCTTTGATACTAGAGTGAGCATGACCACTTAAATAGTGCTGAATTTATTTTATAATTCAAACTCTCCTGCCAAACTTCCCAAACGCAAATCTATTAAGATATTTTCTATGGCTATCAACAAAAGGAAAGAAAGGAAGGAAAACCTGAGGGAAAGAAAACTTGAACTGATAGAACAATCACTAACCCAGAAACAAGAACCAACTATTACTACTCCATGAAGACTATCGTCTATTGGGAAATTCCCATAGACAGCTGCCTTACTTAGTCTAAGTAAAGTAATCACTGTACTACTCCTAGCTCTTCTGTCCCATCCATAGGTCACGCCCATCATGTTAGGATGATCACACTCATTACAGTGAAATATGAAAGACTAAATTTCCATGCAAATTTGTTCAGCAGGGCTTTTCTTTTGTGTAATGACCTGATAGTCGAGTACACATTTAGTTACTTTGACCGCATAGCCCATTACAACAACAGAACTAAGCTTAGTGCCAAGAAATCGGTCTCATTCTTGTGTTTACAGCATAATGCTTATATATTACTTACAGCATCTCACCTAGTATATCTGACAGTTCTTGGCTGTTCAAATTTAGTCTACTAGACATGTATTTGGAGATACGAGGGAGGGTGGTGAGGCTACACATATTGGTATTACACATACATAGTACATAAGATACAAGTAAATAATCATCCATTTATTCTCACCTACATGATAATTATATGTCATCAGCTGGATTCTTCCTTTTGGCTGGATTTCAAATTTTTCTCTTCCCATGATTTGCTGGATTATTCAAAATAATAACTTCAGAGGGGATGCATTCCTTTCATTGTTACCATTCAAGAAGAATGTACTTAGGTCTAGACTAGTCTACTATCAAAAGCTGGATGCTATCATAAACATTCTGAGGTGAGGCACAATTGTTATGAGGCAGTATAATAAGCCCTTTAAAACTGTTTAAAGCACTGAAATACAGTTTCTGACATCTTCTAGTCCAAACGTAACTGACAAGTGTTCTGTCTAGACTAGACTAGACTAGACTAGACTAGACTAATAGTCTAGACTAATAGGCCTACTGCAGGAACATGATCTCTGATCCAGTTGAGTATCTAGGACCTCTCCCATGTGTGCTTTTCCTTTTCCAACCCAGCCACTAATCCTGAATCGAATACTCAACGGGAGCGCTCCAAGATATGATGAGGGAAAAATCTCTACCCCAACACTTACTGTTATGTTTAAATTTTGATCAGGAAACAAGACTTACAATTAGTGTCGACTAGACTAGATAGACTAGTCTAGTCTAGCTTCTTCACCGCCTGGAGTAATCAGTATGGAGTATGGAAGCTCTTCTCCGACGACCCTCGACCAGCTAGACTAGTTGTAGCTCTGAATGCAGAAGTAGACTAGACTAGGTCTAGATGAAAGTTCAATAATAGTTTTTACAAATGTCAGTTCCTTTAAGCTTTTCGCATTGTCTTAGGTCTAGTCTACTCTTAGAGAGGAGGCAATAGGCCTATTGCATACGCCTAGCGTAAACAAATCTAGAAATCTAGTCTAGGTCTATGTCAGTTTTTTATAGTTATTTCCCCTTTTCCTTAGGCCGAAATGGGCTGCCAACTATCAATAATTTTTCCACCGTGATGACGTACAGTAAATGATCCTACACCCCAAAAACAGTTAACTTTGGCAAAATTCGAATATTGACCGTCAATAGAAGCCGCTTCAACTGTGATTAGACGTCAAACAAAACGTTTCTTGCATTAGCAGGCAAATCTTCGCGGGAGGCCTTATCAGAAGAATGGAGAGAGGCCTACACGATAGATTCACTACGGCAGTCAAGTGCCATTAATAAAGCATATCAAACTGAGGGGAGAGGTTTGATAATAATAGGTCTGTCATGATACTTTGATGATGTGGCGGTCACTGATTCATGGCTGTTTTGTGTTTTTTTTTTTTTTGCTACTCCAAGAAATCTTAATTCTATTATTTTATATAGGCTTCCCGAATGTAACGTAATATTTTTGTGGTGTACAAGAGCATCGAAAACACGATTACGGTTTTTTCCCCTAACTCATTTTCCCCAAAACTCAGTAAATGCGCTTTCGTTGAAAAGTGAGTTGATGGTGTATTCAAACATGGATTTCGTTCAAACCCTGCACTCTTCTTCGAATTTTACGTCACGTAACACTATAGTGCGTCCAACAATAATATACATTCTCTGATTTTCGCGAACATCTTTGATTTGTTTGGATCAAACTTCGCCAAATTATGCAGAGCCTCCTGTTTCAATTTGTCTTGATAGAAACATATTTTTTCATCTTTATACAGTTACAGAAAAAAAAGTTTTCTTCATTAAAGTACATAAAAAACTCAAGACACTCGATTGTTTAAAATACAGAAGTTTTACAGTTTTTACAGTTGTCTTCTGTTGACATCAGTTCCACATAAGAGCAAGTCCAAATATTTCAGGCAATGCAATGTTCTGTGTTTTAGCAGTCTCACGTTCTGTGTTCCACAATGGGTCATTTTCCTGAAATTATCTCTTCACTCGTTGCTGTTTTTATCGCCGACCGCATCCGTTAAAAAGGACAAACTACTACGTCCACGACCAGAATTGACATAAAATAAAATACAACAGTCATCAGCAACTAACAGAAAGTCTCTTCGCTACCTCTGACTTCTTACTGTCCCCACCCCTTCCCTTCGTCACATTTTATCAAAAAGAGTGTACAGTTTGATGGCTCCATCTCGATGCATTTCACCCCCTCCCCTTTTTACACATACAATAATACACACAATGATTTTGGCGCAGAATTTTTGGACTCCCGACAAACTTTGAGATGTGCTTTTAACATTTTACCTTTAACATGCATGTCACTTCCTGTCTGATGCGGGCAAGTCAAGGAATTCAGGCCTCTGCCCCCCGAGTTTATCTATAAGCCTATACCATCATAATGCGCAATAAGCTTACGCCATAATTATAAACTCTTGAACTGCACATCTAGATCTAGTTGGAAGTAAAGTGAATTTGTAAACTTTTTCTCCTTATCACCTGCGCATGATTTTACACTCCAATCCCGATCACATTTGTGCAAGCCCTGTCTAGCAGCTCATGGCGTTGCTGTTATTCTTTGTACTTTTGCTAATGCTACTGCCATCCTATAAATTTATTTTTGATACAGATCTAGACTACGTTTTGAAGGAAACCATTTATGGGCTCTGGAAGCTAAAGGTTTGTAATAAAAACTAGTAAATAATGAGGACAAATTGAGGCAGGCATTTGGCAAATTTTAATGTTTTAATTAAGATGCATTTTGCTCTTGTGAGGAATTCAACCCATTATATTATTTGATGTTTCATCCGCGAACACGGCCGCAATGTTCTCTCACTCCCCCTATCATTTTGACTTTAGTCAAATGGAAGGTGAATAGAAATGCTAGTCGTTTCAACACAAATTTCAAATGACAGCTACTCATAAACTAAAGCTGGATGACTAAAATGTTGCGGTCGGTCATGTCAGAAAGATGGTGAAATAAAATTTAAAAAATATAGTCAGAAACAATGCACTGACTCCTTTCATGAAAATATGCTCGAACGTCTTATCTTCCTCGTCGTCGTCATCATCATCTAAGTTTAAATAAGATATAAACGTCCAATCATCATCTTTCTATATTAGAAGTTTACTCTTCTGTTGTCTTAAAATGACATGACAAAAAGCCAAGAAACACAAAGAGCATAAGCTAAAGTAGATTGAAAAGTTAAATATTACAGGAACAAAACAACCTTGATATTAAAATTTTGAAACATGCACTACAATTATCCGTATCAAAAATGTTTGTGTTTAGAGAAGCTGCGTATCTTCACGTCATAATCCACGTAGCTGTAAACCACCTTATTTTCACGATTTCTTGTGGGTCGAGTTTTTTTTTATATAAGTTGATGAAGAAAACTTTTGTATTTCCATCTTCGTAACCGTCAAAAAATAGTTTCTTGTCAAGACAAATTGAAACAGGAGGCTATGCAAAATTTGGCGAAGACTGATCCAAACAAATCAAAGATATTCGCGAAAATCCGAGAACGTATATTGTTGGACGCACTACTAGACTATAACAGTAAATAAAAATACAGTATAATTATAATGTGTGTAGCGCAATTATAGGCTACTTTAAAATCTACCATCGCAGATACAAATAGAATTGACATTTAGGAAAAGAAGAAAGAAAAGAAGGAGGAGGAAAAGGAGGAGAAGAAGGGGGAAAGAAAAGAGGACGAGAAGAAGAAGAAGAAGAAGAAGAAGAAAAGAAGGAGACGAAGAATTAGAGGAAGAAGGAATAAAAAGAAGAAAAAGTTAAAAGAAGCAGAGGAAAAAGCAGAAGAAAAAGGGAGATCTTAGAATTAATCTTTAGGCCTAGTTCCAGGTGTAAATCAAATAAACCGGTCATCCCATGATTCCCATTCCTTTGAAACCTTGTCTCTGCCTTGCTTTGTCCGCGCCACGTGCCACAATTGTAATTTTTGTTTATATTGTTGCCATTGGTGACGATCGCACTATGAGTGCCTGTGCTATCATGTACTCTGTGCGGTGTACACAAAGAATGGGCGACAGTAATATTATTGGAAAGCTCGTACTCTGGGTCTTCGGTTCCTACAGGATATATTCACTACTAAATACAATCTATCTTTTTCATGAAGCAAAGATAAGCAAAGATCAGAAACAAATGGAAAAATATGACATTTTGCACCAGAACAGTACTGAAAACATGGGAAACATTTTCCTGGGTGGAAAACCCGTTGTGTCTTTATGGCTGGCACCGTCTAAGCACAACATTGGTTTTCGATCGATCGTTCGGCAAGTATGGGAATGTCTGGAACACAGCGGTCGGTTAGACGGACAAGACCAAGACTGAACGGGAGGACCGAAGCAGGTGGACACACGTTTGTTACGACTGTGGAGGAATAAGAGTATTCTATCCCTTCGTCATGGCCGACCGGTATGTTGGGATGCCCACTGCGGGCAAGGGACTGACCGAGGTGACCATTGGGGTAAGTGGTCAGTTTGTTGCACAGTGGAACCCCCATGTCAAGTCCAAGTAAATGAACATATAGTCTAGACTGTTTAATGAATATTACATGTTAAGTACGAATTTCACATGCACGGATTCGTTATTATTCAATCATTTCATTATTCAGATGGACTTCAAAAGTACGCCTCAGTATTAAAAATACATGTATATTTTTTCATGCACCAAAAAAAGGCCATCAAGAGAAAAAAAATGCTTCTAATTCTAGATGTCTGCTGTATTTTGTTTGTCCAGTGTGGAGTGGGTGAGGAGAGTGGAAAGGGAAGAGTTGCATTCACTACATTTAGACAAGGAATGTGCAGACACAATTACAAGCAGGCGTTTACACAAAGTTAGTGATGGGAAGAGGGGCTGGAGGTGGGCAGGGAAAGTATATTAGAAAGAAATAATTAGACAGAAAAGGATGAAAAAGAAAAAAAACAACAAAAATAAAACAAATATCAGAAATGAACTTGTGATGAAACCAGTTGTACACATTACTGTTATGTTACAGTCAGCATCTAGCACTTATTGGCTCTATAAATCATTTCTTTACAGATGTTTCCGCTAGTGTTGTGTGCTAGTATTACATAGCCCATGCAATCTAAAACTAAAAACAAAAAATCAGTGGAATAAACCTGTAATGTAATGATTATCTTGTGCCATGTTCATGAAGCAGGAATGCGTGCTAGTATACTTTATGTATATAAGCTTGTACAATATGATTATGAAGTGTTATAAACTACTTTCATACATTAATGATACTAATTGTCATTGTATATTATATCTGCTACTTTTTATACACATACTTATTGTTATATAATTATACTTTATTAATTGTTATACACTTTAATAATACTTTATGAATTGTTATACATTATACAAATTATTTATTATGTTGTGCTGTGCTGTGCTGTGCTGTGCTGTGCTGTGCTGTGCTGTGCTGTGCTATGCTAATTGTAACAATATTATTTTGTATACATTGTATTGGATATTCTCTTTCTCATCTGGCAGATGGGCTGGCCCTCCTACCAAACATCTCCATCAAATGGGACAGTGCAACGATCTTCTCGCAGTGAAAATTTAAAGGATACTTCCAATCAGGACTCGAATCTCTCCCTGATGGAGAAGTTGCGTCTTCACTCACAGAACCCTTACAAATCTGACTTCAAATCCAAGTACATATTCCGAGCTCTGTTTCAATTCCAGGCCATAACACAGCTGTACATGACCTTGCAGTATTTAATTCCTTATGTCTTCTCAGACTATGACCCTATGACTCAGTACCATCTCAAGGTTCTTGTTTGCTACATATTCGTTATGGGTGAGGCAAACTGGCTGTGTGCCATTTGTTACTCGTGCCGTTTGCCAGACTACAGAGATCGTCCCAGTATAGACTACGACGACTGGTACCGAAACCCACCAGAGACATTTGGACAGAATGGCCACATCAAAACTGCCATGAATACAACCAGCAAGAATGGATTACAGTGGCGATACTGCAGCCATTGTCAGCGGTACAAGCCACCAAGAGCTCACCACTGCCACATGTGTAAGACATGCATACTTCGGCGAGATCATCACTGCTACCTTATCGGTACCTGCATCGGCCACTACAACCAGCGGTACTTCATTGTCTTCTGTTTCCTTGGTGTGATAACGGCGGCCCTGGGACTTTATTTCACCTTCAGCTACCTCGTCAGTCTGCCTGGGATGTCTACTTGGCTCGACTACATCTTCCCCTGGTCACTGTTGAAGTTTGTAGCAGGTGATGTCTCTTGGCAGTTCTGTTTGCTGACTTTCCATATGGAGATGCTGGCCGTATTTGGAAGTATGAGCCTCCTGTACGGTATTGGTCAGTTCAGTCTCGTCTGCGTGGGCATGACACTGTATGAGGTCGCCAAGAAGGTTGATGTTAAGGTTTCAAGTTCAGTGGGAGAAAATCTGAGACTTGTGTTTGGTGACTACTGGGGACTTAACTTCCTGTTTCCTGCTCAGATTTTATTTAAACAGAGGCATGATGGTATGGAGTATGATAGTATAACATATGGCAACACCAAGATCAGTGTAGAATAATATTGGTTCTTCTGTGAGCATGACTGTTGTGTGCTGGGGTGGGTGGAGGGGGGATGGGGGGAAAGGGAGGAGAGTATATGCAGTATATATATGTATATGAGTGAGTATGCATGAGACATGATGAAATGGGATGGAGAGAGGAAGTGTGGGGGGAGCTGTAAACTCGGTGAGGAAATTTGAAAAGGTTCAGTATGAGCAATAAACAGGGGCAGTGATTGGAAGTTGTCTACCCTTTGATAGGGGCGTTTCATATCATGGTGTCTTCTGCAACCCTACTTGGGAAAGAAAGATATTCCACACAGAAGAACATTGGAATAGGTCCCGTTTTATCCAGCCTGAGATCTCATCTGATAAGGAAGAACTGAGATTTAGCCAGAAAACATTTTCCTCCTGAATGCCAGGCCAGATACAGCTTAGGGGAAACTAGTGGGGTATTCAATCAAAATGTGTGTCTGCTCTCTTAATTATATGCTTTACACATATAAAGTGAGAATTGCTAGATCACTCAGGCCAAATTATAAAACTTGTGTGAAAGAGTGTGGCTGTCATGTTGGAAATCTGTGGAAGAATCATCGATAGAGATACAGTGGCTATGGATAGTGAAAGTTGCAGTATGAACGCTAATGATTAGCACTTTTAAAATGGCGGCAGTGCTGTTCTGTAAGTGCCTAACAAGTTGGACAAACAAGTGAGTGATGTGGCCTGCTGGAGTTTAACCCATGTGATGCTACGGTAGAACCAGTTCTCACCTTCACCACTATACTGGGTGCTACGGTAAAATATATGTGTACGCCAGTATTGATCATGTCATGCAGCGGTCAAATTTTGCAACCTGGTGTCAGCTGATCTTCCAGCAGATAATACGTACAACAGTTGTGAAAAAAATGGTCATGCAGCCAGCTGGACCGAGGCACCTTGCACTGCAAGACTTAACAAGAATGTGAAATTTGGTGTGCCAACATTGTGGGATTACAGAGTTTATAAATTTCATCATTATAATCATCATCTTTCATTTGATTGAAACATCAGTTTTTATTTTCTTATCTCTAGATTTTATTGATGTTTTCAGTTGTTTTGATGGAGAACAATCATTTTGGTCTTCTCATTCTGTTTAAAACTTGTCTGTGATGTTTCAGAGGCTTCCCTTGGTAGAGAGTGAAACTCTGTCCACCTTTTTTGTTACCTCACCATTTTATAAGTTTATACCCAGTCTTTTGACAGGCCTAGAAACTTAATTCCAATTTTGTTTATTTTAAGGAGTTACCCATGTCACATTTTAGATCTGATTACTCAGAGACTTCAAAAGCTGTAATTTGAAGCATGAATATGGACTTGAATATGTTCTAGATGTAATTCACAAGGTCTGCTGAATCATTTATTACCCTTGTGATGCTATGGTAGGAGTGATAAGGACCAATTCTCACCTTCACATAACTACGATGTGTGCAACAGCCAGCACCAACCATGTGAGGTGGTAGTCAAATTTTGCAACCTAGTGTCAGTTGATTGGCCAGCACATGCCTTTTGCATGAGCAACTGTCAGTATCCATAACAATTTTCATGTAGCCAGTGGGAAGCTAGACCCAAGGCATTTTGTGTTAGGAAAGTTAAGGCCAGTTTCATTTTACTGTATGCCATAGAGTTACCCATGCCACATTTTAAATCTGCTGTCACAGAGATTTGAAAAGCTGTAGTTCACAGTACCCGCACTGATATGTACTTGAACATGCTTTATATGTAATTCATGAGGCCCACTGAATCATTTCGTATTAAGGCATCTTTTGAATTATTCATGATAAAGGTCACCACTTCAGTCTCTAGTTCCTAGCAAAGCAACTAAAATACATCATGGAGAATTTTGCTGCGATTGGTTAATATTAAATGACAACAAACCTTTGTTTGACACCCAGTAAGTAAGGAGCTGTGTGGTTGCTTGTGCTGGGGCCAATTTAATGAAAGTGACAGAGACTACGGTTTAAATTTAATCCAGAAAGATAGGGTGGTGGGGATTTAGAAATTGCTTAGTCATAGACATGTTGCTAGTGGTATTTCATTATAAGCATAATAAAATTTATGTATACATGAGAATGTCCAAAGTGTCACTTGACACGAGGAGAAACTAAGTGCTAAATAAGGAAGTTGGTCAGTATAAACGAAAACATTAGGATTTGAAAAAGTGTTTTGTAATATTGCTAGTTTCATAGTAAGTTTTTTTTCTGTAATGAATGTACAATATTTGAATGTCTTTGCTTTAATATTGTTATAATAGCCCATGCAGTATTAGTAGTGTGCTTAGCAGCCCTCATGTTGAGACAGACTGTAACGTGAATCATTAGATCATGCCAGGACTTGAGTGGAATAAATAGTCTAAAAAGTGTATGGAGCAGCATCTACTCTCATGTCAGCGATGGTAAGCTTCTGTGCTGTCTTAATTGCAAAATTGCAATGTCTTAATAAACGGCATTCCATTTGTACATATTCATTATGGAAACACCTTATAAAGAAATACATTTTTAGTAATAACATAGTTTTGAAAGTCCTGACATTTTCTAACCTATACATTTTGTAATACCACAAAGGATGACTAGCATTAATCCAAATTATTTCTAAAAAGTAAAATCCCCATCTCTTTTTTTTTTATTATATTACAGAATATGTAACTTGCAATAGATCAGCCCTTACACAAGCAACCCCCACCCTTGACTTACTCAAAAGTAATGACTTAGTGGGTCCCTTGAATATTGCATTAAGCTTTCATGTATTGGAATATAATTAGGAACAAAGGAAAAAGAGAGCAAAGAGATGCTTGACTGGCATCAGGGAAAGAAATGGAGAGAAAGACATAGAGAGATCAGAAATAATAGCAGAATACAAGAGCCTCTCTAATCATGCACATATTACATAGATTTCCCAATTATCTAAGTGAAATTCTCTGCTGGACTGAATGTTGATACAAGCAGACATCCACAAAAATGACTCCAGTATCCAGTTCTGGCCATGTTTTTTTGCTTTCTCACTCCCGTATTGCTCTTCTCCTCAGTTCATATCCTGCTTCCATAGCATTATACGTCCACATAGATCTGTTATGCTCCATATGATCTCTGGAATCTTCAGTACCACACAGATCTTCCCAGTTGACAGTATTAAACTGTGATTCTATTTTTCATTTCAATTCGTTTTGTTATCATTCTGGTACTGTAGTTACCCTCCTACTAGAGTAAACATTGCTTAAAAATGCTTGAAATGAAAGCTTGGCAGTAATGAAATAAAGCAATGTTTAATTTACTCTTTATCTTTGTTACAAAACTAATGCTTAACCCAAATAACATCAAGGCTACAGTGTCTTCCCCACACCATGTCCTTGCGCAATTCACCGCTTGCAATTTCAAAAAGCCCCCCTCTCCCCTTAAACATGCACTGAATGCGCATCAATCTCCCCTTCTTTCCTGCACTCTAGTTTGCATTAAATAAGAAAAACCTAAAAGCCCTCTCTTATAATTTACAAATCCCCCTTCAAATTTATAACAAGAGGAGAAAGTCTTCCCTAACTCATATGGCTTGGAAAAAGCACTTTGGCAATGCTGAAACAAAATAGCACTATTGTGGATTTGCTAAAAGCAAGATCAGTGTTGCAAAGGCATAATGGTTTGTGTGCAATGGTCTGCGTCAGCAGTCCTGGGGTGAAAGATGAGAAGGGAAAAGCTTAGACGGCTATAGATATGACTAGTCCAGTACGACTTTCAATGTCATGCCAATTAAACATTGGCATCAGCTGGAAATAATGATGCAAATTTATCAACATCAGCTGGTGGTCATATATATACTGCTATTCATAAATTTGCCTTTCTCTTTAAAGTGTGTGATGGGATATTATACATGATAAGGCTAAGTATTTACTTAGAGGAAATTGCGAAAAGGATTTATGATTAACATTCATAGTTACAATGGGGACAGAGTTAAAAACAAATAAATATACTGGAAAACCCAAAGCACCAGCTAGTGGTTTCAACAGAGAAAATTTTGGGACAATTATCTATTTGAGTGAGTCTAGAGGAAGTTTGTTGCAACTTGGTGTATTTGTGTATGTGTGGTCTGTCTGAGACCAGAGCAGCTATAATAAGTCCGATAAAAAACCAAGTCACAGAGTACACACAGTATGCGTACATTGAGAAAACGGACACGGGAGAATTGTAACCAATGTAAGAAAATTTATCTGGCAGAATAAATACTGAGGCAGCATAAAATATATAGGCAGAATATAACAATATGAAGGCTTACAACTTTTACAGAGATATGAAATACAAATAAATGAATAGATTTGAAGTAAAAAAGTAAAAGAGACTTTCACAACCTTAAGAAAATGTTCTGAGATGTTTATCAGGACTGCAACGTACATTAATAATATTGTTACCTACTGACGAAAGGATACATATAATAATATACTGATCCCTTAACACTTATTAATACTATATAGTTCTCACAACCAAGTCTTTCCTTAACTCTACATTGTCATGAAACATTCTTTATGGTTTGGCTTTACGCCATCCCTTGTGTCTTGTTAAACAGTACAGAACAGATGACATCACACTACCAATAATTGTTGATATGAACTGTGAAGTTTAAGTAGCAATGCCAAAAGTAACAATATATTAAGTAGCAATGCAAAAGGTAACAATACATAGTAAGTGGCAATACCAAAAGTAGTAATATATTAAGTAGCAATGCAAAAAGTAACAATACATAGTAAGTGGTAATACCAAAAGTAGTAACATATTAAGTAGCAATGCCAAAAATAATATATTAGTTTGAAAATGATCCCAGTTGCATAATATTAATTGTGACACTGATTGTTCATCAACTAAAACTAATGTGTATAGAATAGGTCGATATGTTAGTCAGAACAACAATGAACATGGCATCTGACATCAATGTACACAACATACAACACAGACATCTACACACAAACATAAAATACATATATAACTACAACATTCAACAAAGGCATACAACATGCAGCAAAAGACACAATATGCAACAGTCATAATAAAGACACGATATACAACAAAAAACACATACAGCATGCAACAAAACCTCACAAAGCATACAACAGAAACACACACAAGAAAGACACACACAGCATACAATAAAAACATGCAAGACATAGCGAAAAGACACATGACACATAAAAAAGACACACAAATCAAGGCACACAACATGCAATAAAAACACATTCTACAACAAAGACACAACAGCATACAACCAGTGACACACAACACAGACCCTCACAACATAAAACAAAGACACATAACATACAACACAGACACGGACAGCATACAACAATGACAGACAAAACACACCCAAAAATCTTTTCTACAAAATTCATGGGATGTCTCAAAACATTTAGTAACAAACATCTTTTACAAAATCCACAGGACTAATCAAGGCCATCTGTTACTTTAAGACTTGGAAAGTGTTTCAGAGCAGCACTGTTGTGATATAAAAGGTTTTGTAATAAAGTGTTTACACGAACAACAAAAATACCCACAATATACTGCACAATACAAAAAAATACACATCTACAAAACACAGAAATGCTCATAGCACACAAGATAGTCTGAGATCTCCACAGAACAAACTACAAGCAAGATACAACTAATATGAAACAGAAACACTCTAGACACTCCATCAAGATACTGGTGACATGAAAAAGAGACCAGACAATCCACCAAGATACTGGTGATATGAAAAACAGAGACTTCAGACAATCCACCAAGATACTGGTGATATGAAAAACAGAGACTCCAGACAATCCACCTAGATACTGGTAATATGAAAAAGAGAGACTTCAGACAATCCATCAAGATACTGGTGATATGGAATAGAGGTACTTGTATTCCAGACACTTCCCCAAAATATTGGTGATATATGGAACAGAGGTATCCCAGAAAACTCCACCACAATGCTTGTGACATGGAAAAGAGGGACTTCAGACATTCCACCAAGACATTGGTGAAATGGAACAGAAATTTAAGAAATGCTCCAAACACTCTGCCAAAATACCAGTGACATAAAACAGAGGTACATCAGACACTCCACCAAGATGCTGGTGACATGGAACAGAGGTGTGCTCCGGACATCCCACCAAAATATTGGTGATATGAAACAGAGGTACATCAGATACTCTCCCAAGATACCAATGACGTGGAACAGAGGGACCCCAGACATTCCTCCAAGACACTGGTGACATGGAACATAAATACTCTCAACACTCTGGCAAGATATTGGTGACATAAAGCATAGAGGCTCCAAACACTCCACTAAGATTAGAAAAGATAACCCACTTGACTACAACCCTCTTGATCCCAGCAGTCAACAAACAGTCTGAGCTCTTTGTGGCAACAAACAGTCTGAGCCCTTTGTGGCAACAAACAGTCTGAGCCCTTTGTGGCAACAAACAGTCTGAGCTCTTTGTGGCAGTCTCCTTATGAGCACAATACATAACCCCATCCCAGTAATTACAAGTCCCTGGAATCAAGTACATATACGAGGTCTGTCTAAGAATAAAGTTTCCCTGTCATGCTGTCCTCACATATACGTATAAATACCCTTATTTTTGGTATCAACTGAAAGTTTATTCAAATACCTATTCAACATAAGAACCATCAAGTTCCTGACATTTCTCCATTCGATGTACCCAGCGGTCAAAGACAGTGACCAGTGATCGCTTGTCCAAGGTCATTAGTCCTTTTCTCATAGCCTCTTGAATCTAGTCCTCGTTCTCAAATCGACGACCTCGCAGCATTTCGTCCCACCTTCGGGAAGAGGTAGAAGTCGCATGGGGCGAAATCAGGCGAATAGGGCGGGTGTTCCAATAATTCCCACGAGTAGCCATCGAGAAGCTCATTCACAANACAGTCTGAGCCCTTTGTGGCAACAAACAGTCTGAGCCCTTTGTGGCAACAAACAGTCTGAGCCCTTTGTGGCAACAAACAGTCTGAGCCCTTTGTGGCAACAAACAGTCTGAGCCCTTTGTGGCAACAAACAGTCTGAGCCCTTTGTGGCAACAAACAGTCTGAGCCCTTTGTGGCAACAAACAGTCTGAGCCCTTTGTGGCAACAAACAGTCTGAGCCCTTTGTGGCAACAAACAGTCTGAGCCCTTTGTGGCAACAAACAGTCTGAGCCCTTTGTGGCAACAAACAGTCTGAGCCCTTTGTGGCAACAAACAGTCTGAGCTCTTTGTGGCAGTCTCCTTATGAGCACAATACATAGCCCCATCCCAGTAATTACAAGTCCCTGGAATCAAGTACATATAGGTATACATATAAATATGTATATGGATATTAAAAGCATGTTTGAACAACTAAAAGTATTGATATGACTAAAATATATATGTAGATATGATATCAAAAGCATGCCTGCACAACTATAAGCTTTGATATGATTAAACACCTCCATTAGCTGAGGCCATCTGATCTTTCATTAATATCATGAGAACAAGTGTTTGTATAAGTTCAGTATTAAATATATAAAGATTTACAACTTCACATCTCCTACAATAATAGTCTATGACACAACCATTCTTACTGCCCTGCCAGTAAGGACAGTACATATTTGATATGGGAAATTTTCATTTGTGTTTCTGTTTGATGGACCGATGCCAGCCAAGGATCGCAGCACTCATTTCAAGGTTTCACCCAGCAGTGAATGCCTTGGTCTTTGTCCAAGTGTGCTGGGATCCGTCCATCAAAAAGAAACACTGAGGATTCCATTTCTCATTTAGCAACATAACTATTGAGAAAATACTAACTATTATTATAGATTTAGATTTTGTCAGCTTCTCAGAGGCTTTGACACCAACATTCAATGGTGCTGCCCATGAATAATATGGCGCCTGGAGACCCTGTCAGTGTAAAGAGTTTATGTATTTAGTCCATGACTCTATCAATGTAAAGAGTGTATGCATTTAGTCCTATTGACTCTTTATTGCACTACTCTCAAAAGTACAACATTCAAGCATTTCCAGTGAGTATATAGTTTACCATGGCAAAAAGTTATAAATTGTTCCCCGGGTGGTGCATATTCAGCAATAACACCTTGGGTGAGGGTTATTTCTTTAGCCAGCTTAAATGTGAGGCATTCAGTTTTGCAATTTCTAAACAAAATAACAAGTGACTTAGGATCACATGGTTTAGTAAACAGTGGGATGTGGAATTCCCCTGCAAGTATAAGCAGTCTCGCCCTGGATTAGTAGAGGATACCTCACCCTCATGTGAATGAGAAAAACTATTTCTCTATAAAAACCAAATATCATCATTAAATATGGTACAGCTTAATGTATCAGAGCAGTTCCAAAAAGCTGGGCAAACTTGGTCTGTCGTGACAAGTTATCAGTGTTACACACTGATGAAATGTTTTTTTTCCAAAAGATCTGTCATCTTCTTTCTTTATTTGTGAACAATGTATTTAAAATTTAATTATCCTCAGTGCAATCTGAATATTATCTTTCCTACCCATTAATTACAACTGCATGAATCAGCTCATTCTTTTATCATGTGTAACAATGATAACTTTCACAAGATTAAGGGAACATAAATTTCAGCTCAATTCTTATCATTTTACTTAGCAAATAAATTTTAAAACGACTTAATTTTAACAAGCTTGGCTGCATCTAAGATTTAATTTCTCTTTAAAATAAAATCGACATAAGCTTAAAATAATGGCTTCTTACTTCGTATTCATTATTTCTAATTATCATGTCCCATTTATGTAGAAGAAATTATTTGGAATGGCTCATAAGTAATTCAAACACTTCATAATAACACAATGTGTCTAAACATGATTTCCTTATGCATGCAACTAGCCAGCTCAGTCAAGATACTGACCAAGCTGTAAGTAACAGGTAAGTATTACAAACATACAATACATCTTGACAACATATAAGAATAAGATTGCATGTGTATAGCACCCAATCATTCTCAAAGATATGCATACACGCTTGATTGAAAAGAGTGCACTTGGTATGCAAACACAGAAACATCCATCTGCAGACATTTACACACGCCCTCAAAAGTGCACACCTGTGACAGTATGTCTTCATAAGATACACCAAGTGGTGATCAGATGGTATCTGTGATCGGAAGTTGTTAAGTAGTAATCAGATGATAATAATAATATATGAATGAACAGATGACAGTATGTCTTGATCAAACGATAGCATGTGATGATCAATGATATGTGTGATCAGAAGTTAATATGTGGTGATCAGATGATATGTGACAATCACATGATATTTGGTGTAATGATTGAAGAGGCTTTAACATCAGCACAGATATACACTCTCATATACCTTGAGTCTCCTGATGGTCTAATTTTTTTGGTGATTTTAAATGAACATGGTCATGACTGAGACATTTCACAATCTAAATGGTCAGAATGCCAATCTCAAAATGAAAGACTTAGGAAGTAAACTGAGAAAGGATATCAGGATGAAAGATGGGCAAGATGTACAAGTTACAGAGTCCATTTATAATGCAGTGTTAATTTAAATCATGAGGATAAAAGTATACAGATCTCCTGTACTTCCAGGTTTGCTCTGGGTTTGCGAAACTCAGGCAGTATACCAATGCAGTGCCAAGAATAAGACCACCTACATTTTATGCGGATCTCTTTGTTTTCAATGAAGTCTTGTTCCCTAATCAAAATAGACTCCTATATAGAAAACGGAAATGGGTGGGTAGGAATTATCCTAGGTTTACTATGGTGTGTGTCTCTGAAAAGAACTCACTTTTTCCATTTCACTGCAGACAGAAATCAACATTTAAATACATGTCCTCTCTATTGCCCAGCAATTGATGAATACATAAACTGATACACTCTAATAAAAAGTGTCTACTACGCATTATCCATTGTTGTCTGTATCCAGGTTACCGCCATAGCAACACGAGCATATCTGTTGCTGTATGCGTTAGGGTACTTTCTTCCACACTGGTCACTTCCACGACTGACGATACCAGCCAGGAGATAACGTCCTGAGGCCACGTCCAGGCACATCAAAGGCCCGCCACTGTCACCCTGCCAACATCACAAAGGATATCACTCAAACTAATGGGGATGCAACGGTTGCTTAGAGTAACAAAACACAAGCTCAAGATATGCTCATCTAGTCTTAAGAGTGCAAGTCGGCTGAATAAAAATTGAGGTAACCAGGCAAACCATTTCAGATTAACTTTATTTTTGAATTAAAAGAGTGCCTGTTTCAGCAGTAGCAGCAAAATGTAAAGAGAAGTGCTTTTTTCATGCCCCAAGTAATCACTGCTTTACTGGATTAAAAGTTATGATGTTTTATGGGTACTGAGAAAATTAATACCCTTAATATGAAACATGAGATATCATAAAATGTTATGCAAATCTTCACATTTTAATTTTTTTTGTTTTTTCATTGTGCATATTAAGAAATGCAACTTGCCTTATTCTCAAAAATCTCCTTATTATAAACCATTTTTTAATTCCCTGCCACGCCATTTACTTAGATTAAACAGTGGTCTTTTGCACCCTGTGGGTCATATTCAAAGCTAGTAAAAGCTCAGTATACTTTATTATCCAATCTCAGTGGGATCTTTCACAATGCATGATCTTAATTTTCTTAATTTAGGATAATCTGAAATATGCTTAACACAAAATGATTAAGTGAGTCCCCTGAATTTCATTGTCAGTGTTTGAGTGAACATCATGAAAGAAAGTGAATCGATAATGAAACTTCAGAGGATTATTAGTAGGCCCCAATCAAATATCATCAGATGTTACTCCCAGTCAAATGTTCCCAATCATCATAACAATCCAAGCTGTCAGCTGTTTTGACAATCCAAATCAGCAATTCTTATAATAAACCAAGTCAGTTGGTGTCAATCAAAACCAAACTACAAAGCTGTCAATGATACTTGATAGTCAATGTGATTATTGGTTATAAACCAGGTCATTAGTTGTCAGTCAATGTCAGAGTACAAAGTTGTCAACAACAGTCACTGTGATTATTGGTTATAAACCAGGTCATTAGTTGTCATTCATAGCCAATGTACAAAGTTGTGAATGACAGTCAACGCAATTATCTATATTAATAAAACGCTTCCGCCAAATTTGTGTCACAGATTTCTTGAGAACTACGTAACGTAAAAACATGCGATTTCACCTAAATTTGTAGAAAAATACACAAAAGGTAACTATACACATCAGTCCTCTTTATTTTTTTTACCCTTTTTTAAAAAAAAAGAATGTGTATAGCAACGAAATATAATCTCCGATAGATCTTTTCAAACCGCCCGATTCGCCAATCGTCAACTTTTTCAAGGAGTCTTATGCATTCATCTATGATGCCTTTCGGTGCGCTAGGTATTCTTTCCCCGCTGGTGCGTTGCCTGCCTGCCCATTTGTAAATTGGGGTGTTTGTCTTGTCACTTATAAACCAGGTCATTAGCTGTCAACCAAAGCCAGTGTACAAAGTTGTCGTGACTCACTGTGATTATTGGTTGGTGAAGCTCAAAGGAAAAGATACTCTGAAAAGGGATACAGAAATTTAATTCTGGATATTGGAAGGGAAAGGAGCAGATCGGATGTAAACGTATTAAAGCCAACCTGGCAGCCAGTGGGTCGACCGAAGAGAAATCCTGCACACAAGGTTGAATTGGTGTTGACACTTGTCTCCCCAATAACAGTGTTGGTACTACATCGACCTTCCGACCACAGCTGCATCCTGGTGTCTCGTAGCCGATCTGGTTTCACATCTGAAAAACATATGGAAAGGAGGTGAAAGATATTAGCTTAGCAAATGACCTGGTTATATATCTGAAAAATATATATGGAAAGGGGGTGAAAGATATTAGGCTTAGCAAATGACCTGGTTTCATATATGAAAAACATATGGAAAGGGGGTGAATGATATTAGCTCAGCAAATGACCTGGTTACATATCTGAAAAACACACGGAAAGGGAGTGAAAGATATTAGCCTAGCAAATGACCTGGTTTCATATCTGAAAAACACATGGAAAGGTAATGAAAGATATTAGCTTAGCAAATGACCTGTTTTCATATCTGAAAAACACATGGAAAGGGAGTGAAATATATTAGCTTAGCAAATGACCTGTTTTCATATCTGGACATAGAACCAGCTGGAATTGGGATAGGAAGAAGAGACGGAAGGATCAATAGGGAAGTGCAGGAAAATTTGTCATCAAAATTTACATATTGAATAACATGAGCCCGTGTCCTATTCACAGTGCCTGTTTATTACAGTCCACTCTACATACACTCAAAAATGCTTAATACAATCTGACTGCATCTTGAAGGCATGCTAAAGAGGTGACTGAATTATGAAGGTGTGCAGAGGAAGGGACCATATCATGAAGGTGTGCTGAGGACATAACTGGATCATAAAGGGGTGTTGAGATGGTAAACAAATCATGAAGGTGTGCTGAGAAGGTAAACTAATCATAAAGGTGTGCTGAGGAGGTGACTGAAACATGTAGGTGTAGAGAGGAGGTGACTGCACCATGAAGATGTGCGGAAGAGGTGACTGCATTGTGTGGATGTACTGAGGAGGTGACAACATCGTGAACTATGCTGAGGGATGGAGTGGGTCATGAGGATGTGATAATTATAAATCCATGATAGCATCAAGACGGTATGCGGAGGAGGTGATCACATCATGAAGGTGGGATGAGAAGGTGACTGCTTGAAGTCATGAGGCTTTTGCATCACTTACTGCTATGAAGTTTTTTGGGCACAACACCGTGATAGACTATTCTGTAGCCAAATTTTATGTCTGATTGCATCAACAGATAAAGTTTGGGACAGCATTCTAAACTCTGCTGGGTGTTTTTGATACCTAAAATGCACATCTGCACACACACACACACATTTCAATCACCAAACCACATGACAGTTGTATATCAGGAACTGACCCTGTCTGTAGCTCAGAAACCCCCATCCAGCCATGCTGCAGTAGGATGTGGGTGGGAACACCATGCCCTGGTCAGGAAGACAGATGGGCTGAACAAAGTTATTCATCTTGACCTCTGTCCCTAATTTGAGCAACGCCAGGTCCCAGTCGACTCCTCCATTCACCGTCACATGGGTCTTGGGATGAATGATCACAACAGCCACTTTCACAATCTGGACAGCTTCCAACTGTGGCCGTCCAGCTGTCACACTGGCAGGTGTTGGTGGGGCTGTGCTATTCAGGCCAGCTGAGTTTGATGTACTGCCTACAGTGACACTGAAGTAGAATGGTGTTGTGCTGAAGTTGTAATTGCCTGGAACCGGGCTGAGAGAGAGAGAGAGGAAAAAAATTTAGTCATGACAAAAGTGAGGACTGGATTTGTTTCAGCTTTAGTACTTATGGGGATGTCTAAGATATGGAGGAGAGATCTGTGCTCCTCATATTCTCCTCGTACCGACTGCCCTGTTCAGCTGGACTTGCGATAGATGTTTTTCCATATTTAGATTTACATGTCCAGCAGAATTGCCACAAATTTAGATTTACATATGTGAGTCTCTACATATGTGCATCTCTATAACATATGAAACAACAGAGAAGCTTTGTTTTTACATTTGTTTACAGGCTTGCTTTTCTGATCAGCACTCAAACACAACAAGATACAGTGGGCAGTGGCCAATGTCCACACTTATAACATGATACAGTGAGCAAGAGTAAGCATCCACCTTACAATATGATAGAATGGGCTGTGGTTAGCACCCAGACTAATTAAATAATACACTGGGCAGTGGTCAGTACCCAGACTTACTACAAAATCAATGGGCAGCGTCAGCACCCAGATTTACTACATAATACAGTGGACAGTGTTCTAAACCCAGATTTACTACATAACACAGTGGGCTTTGGTCAGCACCCAGACTTACTACATAACACAATGGGCAGCGGTCAGCACCCATTTCTTGTCCAGCAACACTCCTGCACAAATTGGCTTATTCAGGTAGCTAAGGGATACAACCCATGGCCATTTGCCTAGTGGGCTAATCTCCCCTCCTGCGATAAACGATTGCAAGACTTCCACCTTCCTCAGGCCACATTCTGTAACAGATTTCATATCAAAGAGTGGTTACAACCTTGTACAATTAACACACGAATGGGGTATGGAATATCATATGGGGACTAGACGGGACAAGATATATAAGATCGTACTAACATATACAAAGACACTACAACATATGACCATATACTGTATGCACACATGAACTGCAACATAAGACATACACACCGATGTACTGCAACATAAGACCACACATTGCATACACAAACAAACAACTGCTGAGGACCATATATTATATACACAGACCTATTACAAACATAAGATGATACACTACATGCACAGACATAAGACCACACATTACATACACAGATGCATTTCACCACACAGTAAGACCATACATTATGCACAAATATACTTCAACATAAGACTATACATTACATTCACAGATGTATTACACCCTAGGACCATATATTACATATACAGACCCAACTTAAACATAAGACCGTAAATAAAAAACACAGACATAACATACGGCCATACTTTACATACAGAGATGAACTTCATTCAACGTAAGACCACACATTACATATGCATCTGCATAACATGATAAGACCATACATTAAGTACACAGATGTACTACAAAATAAGACCATTTATAACAAACACGATGTACTACAAATAACATTATATTATACATTACATACCAGACCTGCCAACCCTATAAAGCACAGTGGAACGCATCTATAACTGACAAGGTTTTAATGGGATTTAAGCTGTATGGGGCATAATCTACATCATTATTTCCCCCTCCTCTTTGTTACTATTAAACTGCCTTTCCATAACATGACTGGAAGAGTGAAACTTCATCAGTTATGGCACAACTGCCTCACTCTAATACAAGTTTTTGCATGCAGGTTGGACAGGGGAAGCATTGGTGAAGTAGTCTCTGTCAGTGTTTACAGATTGTCAGCAAGGAGCAAATTTGCGCTATGATTGCATGAAGCATCACCAAAACTAAGTCTGCATGGTTATGTTTGAACCAAGAGAATACAATTCCGGTTACTCTACTAGTCTCCATACCCCAATTCAAGAACAATAGGGCATGGTAATAATGACACTGGTACAATTCTGAAAGCCTTGACCATTCCAATGTTATCAAGTTCCACAGTAAAATCTGGAAGTGACTAACAGTAAATCTGGATATCAGGATATTAATAATAGTGTGGTTTATAAGTCTCACATGACTTCACACTATTATTACTCCTGCAGGCCTCTTCACTCTAGGACTTTCTCCACTCCCTGAACAGCATACAGTGCAACAGCCTATTACAGGTCCTGATCACTAGCATTCGGACAATATCTTCCACTGCCCATAGCCAGGTACCAATTTTACACATTGGCAAACTGAAGAAAATGTAATGGAATGCTTTCCCAAAGCACTTACAACATGTGGTTGGGAATCGAACACATAACCTTTAGATCCGGAGTCCAATGCCATAACCGTTCAGCCACACTGTTCCGTGGACAGGATTTGGCATTGTGATGTAAATTTTTCAAATCCTCTTGAGGGAAGATACTATCCTTTCCCAGAGGTTGCATTGTAGAAAGCTGGTGCACAACCCACCATCAGATGTGCTCCGGTGATTCTACGCAAACTATGCTTAGTGGTGCATCTTCCTCCTTTAAGGATGATGATCTTAATCAACTGTCAATTATCATAGCACCAGTTACATGATACCAGACTTCATCCAATTCTCACTGATACATTCAGATATGAGTATATCGCCGTCCATCACATGAAGGGGCGTATGCAGCACTTGCTAGGTTTTCAGGAGAGGGTTTTAAAGTCTCAGTGAGATTTAGAATTGATACCGTACACCCAATCAGTAAATGTTTAATATCTTCAAAACTATTACAACTATCGAAATTCTTCTTCATAAGCACACAGACCTCGCTTTCGGCTTTCAGAAAGTAGTCTCAGCTCAAAACACCCAAAATGTCGCATACGCCCCTTCGTGAGATGGGCGACGATATGTAGGCTTTTGTGATTTTTTTCAGTCTTGATTCTGAATTACAAGAAACTAACAAAACATTCTGATGTAACACCAACTAACTTGGTGTAAAGATAGAAAATAATATAAAAAAAAACAACAAAACTCTACACTGGATTATGTGAAATAGATTATGTGAAAAAAGGAAGAAACCAAACAAATCCTTCATCCAATCAAGAAACTTGTTACAGTTTCAGGTGTATTTATTTCCCATCTCAAGCAAATTGCCACACAACAACAGTGTGTGGACTATTGCTTGTTTGCTCATGCAAACATACTGGTTTTCCAGTTTAGGAGAAACAGAAAAATCAGTAATGCAAAAGTAAGTGCTGGCTTGAAGCAAAGTCAGGATTAGGGGAATGCACTGAAAATTGGAGTTTCTCTCAACAGGACTGGCAGGTCTGATATAATAACAGAAAGGGAACATTTTCACAAATAAAAGGGAAAAAAGAGACAAAATTCCACCATAAAGGCTATGAAATTCTGAACAAGAGTGACTTGCACTGAACCCCAACAAAAATCATTTACACTGATTTTAACACTGAATTTTGAAATGAAGATGTGATATGCTGACAAACGAAAAAATGAATTACAGTGTACTCGAAAACACAGATTAGGACTACCACTCTATGATAAATAAAGCCATAACGGCAACTAGAAAACATCCCAAACCATATGTTAAAAACCATCAGCTCTTGCTCCCTAGACGGAGTTTTTGCTTCACTGGAAACCATGGCCTAATTAAAGCTTTGACAAGAAACAGGCACACATATGCAATATGATACTAAATGGTTATATTAGACAAATACTGACACGGTAAAGAATATGACAAAAGTGTGTGAGGACTGACCTGACCTCTGGCAAGATACGTGCACAGTCGATGTAGATGGGCACGTTGATCTGGCAAGTCATGCGCCATGAGTCGGGGATGGTGTCAGAGTGGAAGGGAGCAGGTGGTAAGTTGGTGGTGTTGGCCAGCCAAGGCGTGACACAGTGAACGTGGAGCAAGCAGTGAGGTGAGCCAAGCATAGTGGGAGTTGGAAGAAGGTTGATATAAAAGATGCAAGACATAATTTTGTATGCTATTTTCAGCACAGAAGGACAGTGAATGCCTCAGTTTCCAAGAACTTTACACAATGTGACAAATAAAAATCACACACTGTTCCCTGTTGTCGATTGTCTTTTCAAGTCCATATCCAATGCCATACGACTGAATATCCAAAGATCCTACAAGGATGCTCATTATGTCCACAGCTAAGTATGTCCACTGTCCATATTATTGTTATCTGTCAAATGTTCACAAATTTGTTTATGAAACCAGATGGTCATCAGTGACCAAACTTATATGTTAGTTATGCAGAAGCCAAACCAAAGCTGCGAGTACATGTGGTTTGAATCTCCGTTATTTTTTCTCCAATATGTGTGTGATCAATGGTAAACATGTTAAACTTGGAACCTGAAAATTTGTTTTAAATGGAGGGCATGCTTAGTGGTATCTCAAAAATGGTCATTTTCACACATACTGAACCCTATTCACCACAACCAAATCCTCATATATGAAAGCTTATTACCAGTGACAGTGAATTTGGACATGAGGGATCTGTCTGAGACTTAGATAGCATATATATCTTATATACAGTCGAGTTCACATATGTCGAAATCAGATACCTCAAATTTCTTATTAGTCGAAAGAAAAAGAAATAATATTTTTTTTTCCTTCTTTGCATCTATTATTTGTCTTTGCATAACAAGATGTAATTAACGCCTATTTCTGATTACCCAAACTGCCGCGGGCTGTCACAGAGGCAAAATCACCTCCCGGCGTCCTCACGTGGTGCCAAACAATGCCGACGGCTTGAAAAACAAATAAGATGGTGCCACGCATAAAGAGTGGCAATAAACCTGGACACTAAGAATGCCACTAGCTGCAGCACAATAAGTAGGGCGTGTGTATTACATCACCGCTGATAAGACAGTGGGGGGGAAGAGAATGCATGAGGACTTGGCAGTGCTGAAAAATCGATCGATAATCAAGCATCTCGGCAGCAGTGTGTACATGAACGCATCTGGCCCATGGCACCGTGATGATATATAAACAAGAGGCTGCCCTCGTGACCTCCCCAGTGTGCTCGCTCGCTCCCATACAGCTGACTCGCCTTGGAAATCGTGAGTTGAATTCTAATTACTCAAACTCATTGCGAATTTGAGTTATGCAGACTCGACTGTATTACCAATCACAACAATATTCATGGTTCAGACTTAGTCATATAAGAAACCATCACTGAACAGCCTCATGCACATACAGAAGGGTGCGAAGCTTTGGTGAGGACATGCCCGGCCATGACTGCAAATTTGGTTATAGAGTGAGTTTGTTTGCATTTTACATTTGCACTGCAGGATTTCTCTTTTTGAAGACTGCATATTCAGCCTTTGTCAAAATGGATTTTCTAGCACTTCATAAAAACTTAAAACATGGTGGATCTGGCAATTTGGGTTTAGATTCAATATTCTAAAAGATATGGGAGATGTTTGTGTATTTTTAAAACTGATTCTAAAAGATATGGGAGATGTTTGTGTATTTTTAAAACTGTATCTAAACTGGCTGCCCCAAACTGCTTTATTTCCATGAGCAAAAAATTAAAAATCCTTTTGATTTTGCAAAAGTAGATACATAACCTTTTAAAACAGAACTCCAATTTGTATGCCTGAAGCAGTTCATCCACATGGAGATATCACTTCAGTCAGTCACTGTCATGGAATTGCTATAGGTACCGATACTGATAGTTAGTGGATACTGATGAATGGTAACTTGGAATCACGAGAGAAAAGAGACAGAGAGAAAAATTATGAGAGAGACAGCGAGAGAGATGACCTAAGCCTTCTGAGCTATTTCCTACCTGAATTTAAAATTAGTAAGACCAGCTTTGTCCTTAGGATACTGGAGAAATGCATACCCAGGAGGAGGTACAGGAGGCTGCTGGCTGCTCCAGGATTGGACTGGACTAGATTAGAAAAAAATTAGGAGTAAAAGCTTGACTTTACATCCTCTCAACATGTATGGTGAAATCTCATTATGACGTACTCATTTAATAAGTATACCTTGTTATTCAGTATGAATGTTAAAGATATGGATTCATCCTCATACTATCATTTCTTATTAACTCTCATAGTGCTGTGCACATCATCCCAACCATCCATACACACCATGTGCCAACGTGTGTATCACCTGGTGTGTAGGGTATAACGCACCCATGACCTGTGCATATCACCCCAACCATCCATACACACCATATGTCACCAGTGTGTATTATATGGTGTATAGAGTATCACACACTTGTGACACGTGCATATCACCCCAATCATCTGCACATCCTGACCATGTGTTACCAGTGTGTGTATTACCTCGTGTGTAGAGTGGAACACACCCATGAGCTGTGTTCATCATCCCAGCCGTCAGCACACACTGGCCATAGGTCACCTCCCAGACTGACCTGAACTTCCCCTGAAGGACTCAGATGCACTGTATCAGACATACAAAACATATTTAAACATTAAACATACTCCCAAATTACATTCTATTGTATCTTATCGCATCACATCCCATCCCATCAAGACATCACATCACTGTCATGTCATGACATGACATGACATGACATCAATACATCGCATCACATTATGACATGACATGACATGACATCACATGACATGACATCACAACACATTATTTTATATTATATTATAACTAAAATTTAAAACGTTTTACTATATATAGAGCTAAGAGACAACTGCAGAAGCACAATAAGTGAAATGAAAGCTGGCAAAAAAAAAAAGCTCCTTTCTTCTGATCACCTACCACATCCATCTTCATCTCCATCATCCCGTAGGCAGTCCACCTTACCATCACAGCGGAGTGCCATGTCCACACACGTGTAGTCAAAACAGGGATAGCTGTCTTCAGAACAGGTGACTGAGGAGGCATATCATGAAACTATGTCAAAGGCACAAAAGATCTTTAGGATGACATAGTTATCCATCCATTTGCCATCATTAACCGCCTTTCCAATTTTCTCCACCCCACTTCAAGTTGTAACCACCATCTCACCTTTTTAATCTTAAAAAAAAGTTTTTTTTTCCCCCTTGTTTCTAAGCATATTGTGAAAGTTGCCACCCCACGCCCCCTTGGAAACAAACCCCCTTCCCCCTTCTCCCACACCTCCACCCCGCAAAATCCAGACACAACATGCCTATACTTCTAAACCCAACTGCTCCAAAACCAATCTATTTTTTGCACCATACAACTTTAATCAGATCCTGCACACCCTTAGAATATTATTGTAGTATCAATTTCTTTCACTGCAGTCTCACTCTGCACTAATCTTCCTACGGGCTCAAGCAGCAAGAGTTTCAATCAATCTGAGCTTGTTGTAACAGCATGTTTTCTTGATTCTTGTTGTGCACAGGCATCTCAGGTCTAGCCTCTTGCTGGCTGAGTGACCATTGTTACAGATAATGACCACTGCCCATATTGTCTGCCGGCTGACCAGCTGACACGGAGGTGCAAAATTCAACTGCTCCGGCCAGTGTTCTGCAGGGAGACACGTATATTCTACCGCTGTATTCCAATGAAGCAAGTAAATGGTTGAATATATTCTATCATAGTGTCACAAGAGTTAAAATTATTAGTCTAGCTTTTGTGAAGCTACAATCACCTTAAAATTTATGACTGAAGAAGCCTCCATATCTGAAATATTTTATTGCCGCTGTATAAAAATCACCAGTGACATCTGAGAAGACAATTTCATTGCCTTTTCAAATAAAGTTATGATAATGAAAGGAGCTCTACTGTTCCTCTCTCACAGTTTTACATTATCACCTCTGCAGGCCTATTTACCTTGTACCATCTTCAATTCCCTAGACAGCTTGCAGTGAAGTTGCTACATTACAAGCATTAAATAACATTCAGATAACTGCTCTCACAGTGTAAAGCCAGGTACACATTTCACAGACAGGTGGTGGGGATGTGTGAGTCAACAGCTACCCTCAGGCATTTCTTCAACTCTATGGCAAACTGCTCTCACACTGAAAACCTAACTTATCAGATTTGGCAGCTTAGAGACTTTTAGACTGCAATGGAACCTCAATCTCAAGCACTCATTTAAGATGTATACCTTGTTATTAAATATGAATTTCACTTGCAGGGATTCATTATTATTCTATCATTTCATGATTCAGGTGAGCCTCGATATTAGGGAATTCCTAAAAAATAAGTATATTTTTTTCATGCACCCAAGGCCTTCTTTATGTCGAGGTTTACGTGTATTTTAAACTGAAATATCCCTTACATTTATCCATCTACTTTAACTTATTTCTTGTGCTTATAAAATCTGTCCATTTGTTTATCAATATTTCAGTTATCTTGGGAGGCTTTCTCTATTCCTCTGTTGTTGTGGATTGTAGAAGGAGCAGATTTTCAAAGTTGGATAAGTACAATCCTCCCTATGTTTTAGCTGAATAAAATCTGTGGGATAATATGTTTATTATTTCTTCGTGTTCTGATTATTTCAGGTTGATCCCAACTGCCTACTCTGTAATAGTTTCCCTAATACTTATTTGTGATGCATTTTGGTACCTGCTTGCCTTCAGTTCATTACTCTCTGTGTATCTCGCTTTTATTCTATTGTCTGTATGTCCTTTAAAGTTTATGGGGTTTTAGTCTGATAGAAAATAACGGCAAATGGATGATATTATTTCTACGGGCAAACCTTGCTTTTTTATAAGTGGATATCCCATGAAAATTTTCATAATATCATATATAGAACAGAAAGAGAACAGCTCTTGCTCACCGTGTCTTACCACAGCAGGTCTGTGTGAGAGTGTGTTAACAAGATGTATATGCCTGTGTGTATATTGTGCGTACAAACTTGTGTAAGGCATGTTCTATGTCTTTGTGTATGTTACGTATACAAGCTACGTGCATGTACCTGTGTGTATATTTTGCATAGAAATTTGTGCGAGACTGTAAATGTGTGTGCCTGTGCATATGTTGTGTGTACAATGTGTGAGGTGATGTGTGTGTGTTCATTTGTGTACACACAAGCATGCAGATGGCAGAAAATGTGTGTGCCTGTATGTATACTGTCCACAGAAATATAGCCTGTGTGTGTGTGTGTGTGTGTGTGTGAGTGTGTGTACGTTGTATGTAAAAGATTGTGTAAGGCAATATGTGTTTTATGTAGTGCATACAAGCTAGTGTGTGGCATGTGTCTGTGCCAATGTCTGTGTTATGTGTACAAGCTTGTATTTGTGTGTGAGCATGTGTTATACATGTGTGTACATTGTGAGGAAAAGCTTGTGTGAAAGAGTGTGGGTGCATCATATTGTGAGGAAAAGCTTGTGTGAAAGAGTGTGGGTGCATCACATTGTGAGGAAAAGCTTGTGTGAAAGAGTGTGAGTGCATCACATTGTGAGGAAAAGCTTGTGTGAAAGAGTGTGGGTGCATCACATTGTGAGGAAAAGCCTGTGTGAAAGAGCGTGGGTGCATCTGCATGTCTGTCATTCATGCCCTGACTCACATACATCATGCAAGTCAAAAAAGTTCTGGACTAACCACAGTTTTGTTCATCTGCACCATTCGGGCAGTCAGGATGTCCATCACAGCGCCAGGTGGACGGGATGCACTTCTTAACAGCACCAGGACAGGTAAATTCACGACTCTGATGACAAGCTGGGGGTGGAGAGGGGAGGAGAGGAGGGGGTGAAGAATGGGGGATAGGTGGATATGAGAGTACATATTGGAAATACAAAGTAACATATGTGGAACAGACAGACTGACACACACTGGATAAACAAGATTACGCACAGAGGATAAATAGACTGATACATGCTGCATAGACAGGCAGAAATATGTTTCAAAGACAGATAAGTTCACAATGGATAGATAGACTGACATGAATGGTACAGACAGACTGACACATGCTGGACAGATAGACTGACAAATGGCAGGTAAACAGAGCAGTACATACTGGACTGACAGGCTGTCACAAGGTGGACAGACAGACTGACAGATGCTTGGCAGACTGGTACATGCTGGATGGTCAGACCAACATAAATGAGATAGACAGAATCAGCCACGCTGTATAAACAGACTGACACATGCTGGATAATGCTGGACAGACACTAGTACTCTCTGGACAGACAGATTGCCACATGGTAGACACACATGATTTCCACAGACTCATGTCGGCAGAACCCACAGACAGAGAGGCAGATGGAACAGCAAGAGACAGACAAATAAAAAACATACCACAGTTTTCCTCATCTGAGTTGTCTCCACAGTCATCGAGATCATCACATTGCAACTGCAAGGGAATCTTGACACCATTTTTACAGTAATAGCTGGAGCGGGTGGCTGTTGACAGACCAGACAGACACAAAATTTGACACCATATGTACAGTAATAGTAGCCATGGCAGAAGACTGGAAGCATTCAGACAAACAAAAAATTGCACCTAAGTAGCTGTGGGAATCATGAATTACGAGGTATACCTTTTATGTGCTCGGACTAACCATGTTCTACAGATCCTGGAGAGCTGAAACTTTCACAACTTCTCGAAGTGCTCTCCATTAGCATTGATGCACGACTGCATCCTCCTAAACCAAGACATTCCATAGCCGTTAAACCCTTTTTGTAGTCATACAAAATCATTGCTCGAAAATTACGAGCGTCTAGTTCCATTCTGACGTTCAAAGCGGCCTTACCTCACCTCACACTTTTGCCAAATTTGAAGCCAATAGGACCAGTAGAAATAGGTTAGTCCGAGTATATAAAAGGTATGCCACGTATCCAGCTGACAAATGGCGGATAGGAATATCTGATTTAGTAAAACCAAGAACTAACAATGTGGATGGTAAAATCATACTCCTACATTTGGATTCTTGAAAGCATGGACAATGACCCACTGTGTTAAAGTTGCAAGCAGGTAGGCTTCCCTGGGTGGTTCATGATAACAAGCTATACTGAAACAATTTGGGTAATTTCACTACATTTGAACACAACTATATCGTAGCAAAATTCTGTACAGATGGAATGGGGCTGCCCTGGTGCACAATTTAGCATTTTGATGAGCGATTTTGCATGTAAAATGTGCTAAATTTGAAAAGGGCAGTGTGTACCACAACAGAGCACTATACTCACAAAGGAAGAGTAGTGGGTCACTTTAAATGGTGAAAAATAAATATAATCCGTTTCAAGCCAAACTCTGCTGGTGGATATTAATGAAACAAACCCTCATGGAGGAGACAAATGGATTCAGTCTGCTATCATGTCAAGACCATTATCTATTGTGTTACATGGTATCATAAAATCACAAAAAGATGTTCCCATATTTCAGAACTGGAGTTCTTCATATCATTGCTATAGGAATATACATTATATATGAATGGCATAAGCACAAAACTGCCAAATACTGTAAATGACGGTTAAGATAATTACATCCTTATATGGTTCCACCACTGTTATGGAACCAGTTTGACACTGGAGTGTATCCTCCTCGGTCAACAGACTGTCAAAGTGTATGAATGGCAAAATCACAAAACCACCTAATATTGTTAATGATTGTGAAGATAATTACATCCTTATATGGTTCCACCACTGTTATGGAACCAGTTCGATACTGGAATGTATCCCCCTCGGTCAACAGACTGTCAAAGTGTATGAATGGCAAAATCACAAAACCACCTATTATTGTTAATGATCATGAAGATAATTACATCCTTATATGGTTCTAACACTGATATGGGGCCAGTTTGACACTGGAGTGTATCCGCCTCAATCAACAGATTGTTACCAATGCACAGTGGAACATGGATAATGCATATACTCTGGGACCAACCAAAAAGGTACTTATTAGCAGAAATCCATATTATCCATTCACATACCCTTAGAAAAGAAAAAAATACTGTACTCTGTATCCATGTTTATGTACTACGCTTGTCCGTTTTAAGTGTGCTCCACTGTCCCATGTCCTACCCATTTGGGACAGTTTATTGTTTTTTAACACTCCAATCAGTTCAATGGAAAGAGGACCACAAGCCACACAACAGATACTTTCATTCCAGACTAAGCAAGGCAAATATCTTGAGATCAACATACGGCAATCCATTTCATCTGTCAGGTCGTCACAGTCAAAGTACAGGTTGCATCTGCGAGTCATTCGATCCCACAGACAGACATTATTTGTTTTACATCTGAATCCTGCACAATCTGTGGAATATAGTCAGACATTATTGGTTTTACATCTGAACCTGCACAGTCTGAGGGCAACAGACAGCCATTAGTGATAGTGATCAAACATCTGAAACCTGCACAGTCTGTGGAATACAGTCAGACATTATTCGTTTTACATCTGAACCTGCACAGTCTGAGTGCAACAGGCAGCCATTAGTGACCTAACATTTGAAACTTGCACAATCTGGAGAATATAGACAGATATTAGTGGTTACACATAAGAACTTGCACAATCCATTCACATTCACATTCACAACATTTGTTTGTTACTCAGATAGCAAAGCGGTACTTGTAAGCAAGCGCATAAATACATTTACAATGTTTTCTCCAAATCACATGGTTCATCCCTTAAATTTCAAACCCAACCCCTTAAAAAATATACTCTTCACACACCGATCTCCTCTTCTTTCTTGCACTCCAAAGTTTGCATTACTTGAGAAAAACCTAAATTCTCGCTAAACATTTACAAATCCCACTCTTCCAACCTCAAATTCATGATAAGGGAAATGCCTCCATTAACCCTTATGAACTGAAGAAAACACTGCATTTAAAGTATTATAGAAAAAAAAAAACTCAAAGCAAGCAGTAATGACAGAAAAGAATTTTCAAATGTTCACTTTTTTATTTTTTTGGCTGTCCAAGCAGTTTCTCAGACTAATGCCAAACATCTATCTCTATAAACTTTAATATTCTGTAATTTCACAGAATTTTCTGAAGAGTGGTATCACCCAGAATGATGGATAGAGAACCAGGCAGGCACACTGCTGAGCAGGCAAGCAGATAAGGAAGTAATGCTTTAAGGATGTAAAGAAATTAAAATGTCCTGACTAGATGACTGAATTTTGAAATATGTCTCCTGTGATACCTCACACTGTGGGGGATATCATATAACAGCATACTGGAGGCAATCACTATATCACCTAGTAATGTATTTAACAGCATCCTAGGTGCAGTCAGTAGACCTCCTGATGAGAGTGTATGTAAAGTGGTGATCATGTTATCTGTTCTCATGAGGGAAGAGATAGACTCAGGTAGCTGGCTGCTGACGGTTACCAGGGTTGATAATGCGAGTACTTGTAATTGTGCTACAAGTACTCATTACCACCATTCTGTAGCAACTAGAGTAATTAATTACTTGTTTTTCACAGAGTAGCTACTCAGTAGTTTATTACAAAATGCTTGTAATTTCTGCTCCTTTTTTTCTCTTCAGTAACTAAAAGAAACAAATAAGGTTCCCAGGTAGTTCCCTTCAGCAATATGGGTTTTTTACTCCCCCAGAAGCTTACTCCTGACATTTGACTCATGGGTGATCAGTGTAATCCCGTGTCTATAAAATGTCTATAAGACCCATCCCCCAACCCCCACCAATATATCTCCAGGGGCATAGAGTGGGTGAATTTTTTGGTAATCTGGCACTTACATCCAAACAGTGGATTTTTTTTCTTTTTTTGGGAGGGTGGGGGTGGGGAAGAGGGTGGAGGGAATATAGACGCATCTTTCGGTTTGCTCGCTAAGTTTATTTGGTGCTATCAAATGTTGCATATTGCGGTTATTTGCTATTGCCCCATACATTTCTTTCTTCCTAGAACAAACACTGAATGCTGACTATCTGAGATCACCAATAATGCTTATGAGCATGTGAAGAAAAAAGACCAAAAATAGCATTACGTTTCTACTAACATTTCATCATTTGCCAATGTAATGTAATCTGAATGGAGTTATCATTAGGCCGCGATGACACCAATCAAACACAATATGGCTCAGAAGTGTAGAGTAAAGTAAAATCAGGCTGCTTTATTGTGGACCAAAACCACAGTTAGGAACATCATGGCAAACAAATAAGTCAAATCTCATATGTAACGAACAGGCAAGACACAGAATTATAATCAATACATAAGAAACAGGTTGTAATCAACAAATAAGTCACAGAATGTCCCAGCTAACATGTAAAACTCAGTACACCTACCAGGGCAGTTGGCCTCATCACCTTTGTCAATGCAATCATAATGCTGATCACAAACTGCAGACTGCGGAACACACTGACCATTCGGGCATTGAAACTGGTTGCGTGAGCATGCTGCAGACAGAAAGAAAAGGGGGATGGGAGAGGTTGGGGATAATAGTACTTAATTATTCCTGACTATCCCTGATGGACTTGGGTAGTGAGTGTTAAAACTATGGAGACAAGAGTTAGAGATGAGGCTATCCATCTGACTGGCACTGTATGAGGCTGGTGATTATGGGAGGTCCACATGTCTACATGAGGTTGGAGAGAGGAGGAGGTTCATGTGTCTGTATGACATTGAAGAATGAGGGAGGTTCATGTCTCTATATATGAAGTTGGAAGGTGGGAGAGGTCCATGTGTCTAGATGAAGTTGGTGAATGGGAGAAGGTCCACATGTCTATATGAAGTTGGTGAGTAGGGGAGGTCCATGTGACTATATGAAGTTGGTCAATGGGAGAGGTCCATGTGTCTATACGAAGCTGGTGAGTGGGGAAGGTCCATGAGTCTATGTGAAGCTGGTGAGTCGGGAAGGTCCATGTGTCTATATGAAGTTGGGGAGTGGGGGAGGTCATGTGTCTATGTGAAGCTGGTGAGTGGGGAAGGTCCATGTGTCTATATGAAGTTGATGAGTGGGGGAGGTCATGTTTCTATGTGAAGCTGGTGAGTGGGGAAGGTCCATGAGTCTATGTGAAGCTGGTGAGTGGGGAAGGTCCATGTGTCTATATGAAGTTGGGGAGTAAGGGAGGTCCATGTGTCTATGTGAAGCTGGCGAGTGGGGAAGGTACATGTCTTTGTATGAGGTTGGAGCATGTGGGACATCCAGGTATGTGTTTGAGACTGGAGAATGAGCATGGGGGGTTGT
>JAWQUT010000374.1:99046-109304 GCA_033807755.1 Ellobium chinense | reverse complement strand
GTTCATGTGTCTGTATGAGGCTTGGAGGGAGGGGTGGGGGAGTTCTATGTACAATGTTGGAGTGTGTGGGAGGTCCTTTTCTCTGTATGAGGTTATAGAGTGGAACAGATCCATATTTCTGTAGAATGCTGGTTAGTGTGAGAGGTCCATGTGTCTGTATGAGATTGGTGAGAGGGAAAAGGCCTATGTATGTCTATGGTGAAGACCTACCACAGGGAATTCCTTCATCACTACCATCACTGCAGTCAGGAAAACCATCACACACTACATGGAAGGGGACACAATTCCAGTTGGTACAAATAAATTCTGAACTGTTACATGCTGAAAAGTGTTGAGAAAAATTCACACATAAGCATAGAATGTCATTACTGTTATGTTAGTTGTGTTAAATCCTTGTAACAGTACTGAAGAAAGAAGGAACTTTTTTTCACAGAATAGTAACAATGACAGACATTCATATCCTAGCAGTTCCAATACAAGAGACCAAAACATCAGCTGAAGTGAGATAGTGAGTGAGATATATAGAATATTAGGAAATGGGTCAACATGGAGCCCCTTTTTCAGTTATTAAAGAAAAGCATACGGATCTGTAAAATATTTGAGAAAACTACCGATGTGTTTCCTTCTCTGCATTAGATATACTTATCTGAAGCGCTACATGGACACACTGCCATAAAGCAGCAGAAACTAAAGAAAAAGGGAGATGTACAGGGTAGTCACTAATGTTTAAAGTTATGGTATGACAAACGGTGATGCTGATCAAAAGAAAGGAATTATAGATGAAGTGTTGCAATTTCTATGCCCTGAACCTGTTCATAAATTAAGAGTGTAGCTCTGAAACAAAAGATAAATAGATTCAGTAATTTAACATTTCTCTCAGTGCCTTCAATAATGTGTATTTAATATTCTTGTGTTTATGTGTATGAGTCATCTCTCTCCCTTTCACATACAATCTGTTAAAGGGCATATATCTGACCAGCAATACTTACATGAAAAACCAGTTGTAGCGATGAGAAATGAGAGTGAAAGATCAACTTACGAGGTCTCCTAGTGCTCTCTTCAACTGTAGAGGTTGGAGTTGAGGACACTGTAGTTGAAGATACTGCTGTGGTCTCGACAGATGATGAAGATGAAGGTGTCGTTGTTGTTTCAGAAGATAATGAAGATGAAGGTATCGTTGTTTCAGAAGTTGATGATACTGATGATGATGAAAGAGGTGACGTTGACGACGTCATAGGAACCCATGATGATGATGATGTTAGTGACGTTGAAGCCGTGGTGGTGGCTGTTGTATCTGTTTTGTTGATAGATGATGTCAAGTCTTCAGCATCTGAGGTAATATCTGGAATATGAAACATTAGGCATGTTAACATTAGATTACTATGGATTGACACATACAAGGGCCACTGTTAAAATTCTTACATTCAACCACTTGTAGTTAAGTTGCAGGCACAAAATTTTCAGACCATTTCCAAGTTCTTTTCCTAGCTCTGTTCAAATAGTTTATTCTTTTAAACCATTTGTAAGATCTGTTATATCACTCTGCAGAGGTCAAAATACTCTAAAAAAAGCCCTTCAAAGGCTCCTATCAGACTGTCAGATTACTTCCTCTTGGAAGTTTTATTTCACAATAAGCAAGAAAAACTCATGAAACATTTTATCAGAGGGCAAAAAACTTTTCACTTTTTGTTTAAAACAAAGGCCGTGTTTTGATTTAATGACCACACTGATGGTTGCATTGTAGTGATGCAATAGTCAGTGGTTCAGGCTTGCACAGGATGTTTTCAAGTTTTAAATTTTCTCATGAAGATATATTGAATATACCTGTCACAGATGATCATGGTATGTTCCAGAGCTGACCTGATTGTGATATGACTCTTGATACCAACAAAAAGAGAGAAGAGGAGACTTTGGCACACATAAAAAAAAACGGGCAATTTTTGTGACAGTCGTCATCTTCAAATGCCTCAAATTTCGCAAGACATCCAGAAATGGCAAGGAGGGAAATGTGAGACATGTATCCATGCTTTGTCTAGAATATTTGCAGTACTTCTTGATCACATCACTGATACAAGGTACATCCAGGCTTACTGAGTTTCCAAAAGAAGGCATTTAAACACAAACTATCGCATTCTTTCTCCATCCAGCTCCAATTCCATTTACATGCAATTATATTTCCTTTAAAGCACTTTTGTTTTTTTAGAAAAAAGAAAATAGGCTAAATATCTTTTACAAAAGACAAACACATTAAAAGTGGCCAGAACAGTCAATGACTCAAGTAATGAAAACCTGGCAGAAAATCTGTGTTTCCAGAATACATTGTAGAAATATTTTTGCAAAAGAAAATACGAAAATTAAAAAAAAAAAAAAAAGACAAAGTGAAAACAGTAGATTTATTTACCCCTAGGAAAACTGATTTACAATTTTACAATTTACAAAACAATGGAAAAGGATTGACAGAGCTTAAATTGACTCGATAGCAGAGATTTTTTCCTTAAAGTGGATAACAACAGAATTCCTCAGATAGTTGTGCAGGTTGAATATGTTTCAGAATTAGAAGCATGGGTACAACAGACAGACAGATGGACGGACGGACGGATGAACGGACGGACAGACAGACAGACCCTACCTGCTATGAGGACAGCACCAACCACAGCCACTACAATAATAAGCGCAGCCACAACAATCACCACCACAGCTTTTTTCAGTGATATGTATGGCCTGAAGATCTTCACAGTGTTGGTGATGGTGCTGGGCTTGCCGATACCACCACTACCACCACCACCAACACCACCATTGCCGCTGTCACCGCCACCGCTGTTCCCACGCAATGTGGAGGTTCCGCCAGTTTCTGGCGATGCTGGGGTGGCAGGTTCTGAGACTTCCAGAGGTGTAAAATGGACATGGTCCAAGTTTCGAGATGAGGTCACTGGTGAGCGGCCACTCATCTTGATCCATCCCTGGGAAATATAGTATGAGATTACATTAGCAGGGTATTTAGGGCAATATTAGGATGTATGGGTTATTTTTTGCAGAGAGTATGGGGTGATATTAGCACACTGTACGGGGTGATATTAGCACACTGTACGGGGTGATATTAGCTGTGTAGGTAAGATATTACGATAGTGTATGGGATGATATTAGCAGAAGGTATAGGGTGGTATTAGGGGGGGTATAGAAGGTGATAACAGCAAGGTGTATAGGTGGTCACAACATGGTGTATGGGTCATATTAGCTGATGTTTAGATAATATTTGCAGGGTGTATCAATTGGTTGATTTGGCAGGGTGTTTGGAGTGATATTAGCAGTATCTGTCAGGTGTGTGTGGGGTGATATTAGCAGTGTATGGGTGATATTAGCAGGATATACGTAGTGATAGTAGAGATGTGTATGAGGTGATTTCAGCAGGATGTACTGAGTGAAATCAGCAGAGTGTATTTGGTGACATTAGCAGATGTTTGGGATAATACATGTATTTGCAGGGTGTTTGGGGAGGTATTAGCAGGGTGAATAGGGTAATATTAGCAGGGTCTAGAGGGTGATATTAACAGTGCATGGGATGATATTAGCAAGGTGTATGAGGTGATATTAGCAGAAGTTTGGGATACTATTTGTAGGGTGTATAGGGATCTATTCTTTGGATGTTTGTTATGATTTTAGCAAGGCATAATATAGGGTTATATTAGTGGAGTGTATTGGGTGATATTTGCAGTGCATGTGGCAATATTAGCTAGGTCTTCATGGTGATATCAGGAAAGCGCAGGGGGTGATTTTAGTCTGTTGTTTGGGGTGTTCTTAGCATTAAATAGAGGGATGCATATGCATTTGGCAAGCTATCCCTTTTGTCAAACAGTGTGCATAAACCTGGGTATGTGTCAGCTTCTCAGCTTTATAAAATTTGCCAAACCTCTAGGTCATTCTTCATCACTTGAATCGCCATGTCACCATTTGGGTCATCATATCACTAGCAAGGTCCTCTTGTCACAGTTAGGTCTTCACATCACCAATTTGGTTACCATGTCACCAGTTGAGTCATCATGTCACCAGTCAGATTATCAAGTTGCTCAATCACAATCAGTCATCATGTCCCCATCTGAGTCATGTCAACATTCAGGTCACCATGTCATCTTTTGGTCACTATATCATCTCATGTTCTCATGTCACCAATCAGGTCATCCTGTCACCAGTTGGGTCATTATGTCACCGTCGGGCCATCATTTTGGCTGCAATATCTTTCAGGTATCTGTTCAGATCTGCCTGTTAGTACCATCTGTATGATAATCATCATCGCTCCATTCACACAAGCCATCTCAGAGGTCATTCAAGGTAACTCACATCTATAACAAAGACCATCACTGAAGTTACATATCTTACCTGTATTGTAGAGGCCCTCACTCAGGCAATTTGCTACCATGAACTGATTCTTGCCTCATCCCTCCCATCCTTAGAACACTTTCTTCAACCTGAATGGGGTTGGGTGGAGGATGGGATGGAAAGAGATGGAGGAGGGATGGAAGAGAATGTTATTACAGTAATTCTATGATGACAAAGACATTCTAAGAAGCGAGCGTGTCCAAACATGTTACCAATGAATCGCATTACACAGCTTCCATAGGACCAGACCAATGATGACAGCAAACCAATCGACTATGCTAACCATGGGACCAGTATAACCAAAAATATGTTATCAGGATGTTACGGTATTATAAGGACATAAATCTGCCATATCCACTTGATGCTTACTCTAAATTTTAATATGTTTTTCAGGAGTGTCATGCAGTTATGCAAGCCCTGGAGTCTCACAGGTGCCTCTCTCGTTCATGTGTTTTCACTTTTCCTTACAAAAAGCATTAAATCCGATTGTTATATTGTCACGAGACAAAACATTTTATGCCCTTCTTTACAGCTCGAAATTAAAATAACCCCATAATGTGTGGTTATAGCTTCTTCTTAGCAAATATTTCTGATCAGATTTTTACATCTTCAAAAGCAACTAGACACAAAGTCATTAGGCAAAGCAATTTTTCACAGAAGATAGGAGCAGGAATTTCACTTCTTTCTCGGCAAAACAGATTCTGTCAAAGGTGTACATGGATGTTTTGTCTCCATGCTTTGAATAATTTGGATGAGATTCAAATTACAAGTCGGAGGTGACCATGTTGTGTTTATAGACCGGTCTAGTGGTGCCATGTCTGATGATGTCAACGAAAACAGAGTGCGTGCGGTTTACAAGTGGCGTTACAACAACAATGCAGTTCTTGCGGGCGGTAGTGGTCCTTTAATGACCTTTACTCTCAACTGAGGGATCTATTCTTGATCAAACTAAAAGATCATGATTCATTTCGTGTATTTTATGGATCTTATTTTGAGGAGTTTGAGTTGAATATATCAAATATTTTTTGGCAAAGGTCTAGCCGTTGTTTAAACTGATGGACATCACGATTAAAAAGGAAGCGGTCGCGTTAACAGAATGTCATATTCTCAAGATGAATCTAAAGCACTTTGTAACTTGTTTCTTTAATAATAATGATGATAGTGGGAGAAATTCTAAACTCCTCCTACACATCAGCTTAATACCCAATTCGACATTTGCGTTCATCAAAGATGGGCAGAGAAGACAATTAACTCTCGGTTACCAACGTCGAAGAAATCTCAGGGGCGACTCTATTTCTCACAACTTCTTCACCCGTATATACATTTTCCAAACCATTTAAACATGAGGTCTTAGCCAAATCTGGCTTAGTCTGAACTGTTTGTCCAAAACTTCTGTCAAGTGCATTTTCATTAGAATGTGTTGGCGAAAAAACGAAAACAAAAACGCTAAAAATTAGGGGAGTGTTTCATAAAATCTAGTTTTTCTGCTCCACTCTAGTTCTGTCAATGTTTGTCAGCGAACCTTCTTCAAATTCAGATCTCCAAGCCGCGTAACTGATAATGATGTATGTTCGTTATAAATACACCTGTTGCAGCCAAAGGCGGAGAATCTCCATTACAATGATGCAGCTGTCTGATGTGTGAATGTCCTTGTTTGAGCAAGGTTAGAAGAACACGAGCAAACGGACATTAACGGTGCGCCTTTTCATCTTGTTCTTCCTCAGGATTCTACAACTGGACGCTGCTGGTCGCTTTTTTTGAGTTTCAGCAAAGCTGTTTCCCGTTTGCATGGGTTCTTTTGTCACACTGGTGACTATGAAAGACATTCTCTAGCCATGGCTTTTGTGTTGAGTTCTTTAATGAATTCTCCGAAACTATTTGCAGGAAAGACCAGAACGTGCTGGAATCAAAACCTGGAAACACTTTTCACATTTGCTTCGATTTGGGATTTGATCCTCCGACTTTGCAACTAGAGTGCAAGACATTTTCGCTGACTGTTGTAGCATAGCAATAGCAATTTATGAAAAGATTCGCCACCAAAGATGGAACAAGATGGTACTGTGTTGGTGGTCAGTGTTTTCAGCCCTTAATTCCGTGAACAGTTTGATGACAGTCCACATGGAATAACAATGCTCGCTCTGTTCCTTTCCAGAATTTTAAAGTATGTTTGCAGTGTCCGTAAAAATGACGATCATCTTTTTAATGAAACTTGCATTCCAATGATAGAGACAACCATTAAATACCCATTCACTTGTTTCGGCTCCCAACTTCACTCCTAAGCATACAGGCGACAACATTTCCTTGCATCTTAATAAGGTGTCAAGAGTTCCTGAGGTTGTCCGCTTAATCTTTCTTATGCACTGAGTTATTTATCGCCCCGAGGTAATGAAATCAAGAGCCATAAAAAAATCAAAGGAATTAAACCAGTAAGAATGGGTGGAACTGACAGGTGCCGAATATCGACTTTAAACAGTCCAGTAAATGACTGCTTGATTTTGGATATTTCCTTAGGCACATTTTGTTTTGTTTGCTATCTGAACTGTAAGAAGAGCCTCTGAGACATCCGCTGCTATTTCCAATATACAGTAGTTTCATTTATAGCACAGACATACAGGTATTTCTGTTTTATTGACATCTACCATTTGATGCATAGAATAGCATCATAATATGGCATAGTGCTATTAGGCCAGTCTAGGAACACTACAGTCACCTCAGTGACATGCCTGTATATCCAGCTTCTTCAAAACATGAAAGAAAACGAAAACATCCTTGTACACCTCCGAACGACTCGTTTTAGTCGCAATATCGCCATTGCCCAACATTCTGAAAACAAGTTTGTTCCCTTCCCACCCCCACCCCTCCCCTCCCCGAGAGAAAAAAAAAAGATGGAAAATACTTCCTTTTATGCCTTGTCCCTCTTTCAAAAATTGCTGAATGCCTTTTTTTTTTCCTTTTTCAACAACAAAAATCTAAGAAGAGATACATGTACAACTACAAAGAAACTCTGACAGCGGGCCAACAGGTTGTTTTGACGTCGAAGTCTGAGGATTAATGTGATGGAGTTCTACGAACGGTTGAAAAGGATGGCACTTTTCACACAGAATCAAGGAACGTTCCTGGGACGTTCCAGCTGAACTACGCAAATCTAGAACAAGATCCTTAAAATGGGATAGGTGTAAAGGTAATTCAGGAACACACCACCTGACCTAGTTTTGACACATCAGCAAGGACAGATTGATGTTACGATGCCCCATGCATATGGATCAACATAAACAAGTTTGCTTTCAACCACAGGCACAGGCGCATTCTTGTGCCCTATCTATCCCTTAACAATCCGTTTACCCTATCTATCCCTTAACAATCCTTGTGCCCTATCTATCCCTTAACAATCCTTGTGCCCTATCTATCCCTCAACAATCCTTGTGCCCTGTCTATCCCTTAACAATCCTTGTGCTCTATCTATCCCTCAACAATCCTTGTGCCCTATCCATCCCTTAACAATCCGTGTACCCTATCTATCCCTTAACAATCCTTGTGCTCTATCTATCCCTTAACAATCCTTGTGCCCTATCTGTCCCTTAACAATCCTTGTGCCCTATCTATCCCTTAACAATCCTTGTGCCCTATCTATCCCTTAACAATCCCAAGTACTACAAAAGACATGTTCAACGTTGCACCTTCAAAATGTTGGTCATAAACCAGCATATTTCGTTTTACAATTGATTACCATATCAAAGAGTGATGGGGGGTAACTAATCAATGCTTTCTCGCGTGACACATTTCGACTTCAGCAGCAGACATGCAATAACTTATTTTATGTGCTTTGGCAAAAGAATGAGTGGAAAACCATACATTATGTGCATTTCCCGCCTAACAAACAAAACGTGCACGAAACTCATGCAAAGAAAAGGAGTGCGCTGCACGCTGTGTATGGCGAACCATTTGGGCCATAATTCAAAGCTAAACTTTTGGCTGTTAATATTAAGGCATCAAACATATTAAAAAAAAATAGGGGACTGTAATAAATGTAAACGTTCGAAATCTTGTAAGTTAGTTTGGGATTTATCTTAAAACGAAGGCAATGCGGACAACACTAATCTTAAACTCAAGTCGCATGATGGCACAACTATCCAAGATTAAACCAGAGGCTATTTAGCCAATTCAAGAACAATGGTTAGGTATAAAACCAGATACTATTGCACCATATAAAAATCGAGTTAGCCAAAGAATACATGAGTTAGAAACTGCACGGATAAATAATCTTAAACTCAAGTCGCATGATGGCACAACTATCCAAGATTAAACCAGAGGCTATTTAGCCAATTCAAGAACAATGGTTAGGTATAAAACCAGATACTATTGCACCAGATAAAAATCGAGTTAGCCAAAGAATACATGAGTTAGAAACTGCACGGATAAAAATTGTCAACTAGGCCATATAGTTTGTAACAAACAGGATATTAAGCAACTTCAGTGTGATTTTAAAAAAATACAAAAGCCCAGGCACAGACGGAATTCAAACTGGTTTTCTATTATTTGGAGCAAACTGTATGGTTGATAGTCTGTCTACAATGTTTCAGCTAGTTTTAGACACTGAAGACTTTCCACCAGAGTGGAAAATAGGTATGGCTGTTTCACACCCAACGGGGTCAAAAATTCCACCCTCCACAAATACAGTATCTCGGTGAAAATAGTCTCCTTGTGGAAACACAAGGGGGCATTCAGGAAGGACAGAAGGGTTGGGGATCAAATTTTTACTCTGAGTAAAAAAGTTTTGTAATTGCCATGCTTAATAAATCAACCAAGACAAAAACTTCCGCATATTTTCTCAATGCATCTAAATACCCTGTACTATGACCCAGTATGGAGTACTGTACGATTACTGTGTAATTTCTTTATCAGTTTGCCGAAACAGGAATCTCAGGAAAAGCAGAGTGGGCTTTCAAAATCTAGATCTAAACCGTCCCGTACAGAATATGATAGTGTTCGACACAAACTGGTCTACTAATCATAGATTGCTTTGAACGGGGAGAATGGTTAAAACCCGGTGCACTCCGTTCTGCTTAAACACCTGCGAGAATATGCTAGAAAAAGAAAGTTTAAGATACTGACTAAAGTAATAATCCATCTCTGCTCGCTGACGACATCGCCTTTACAGCGAATTTGGAGGAAGAATTACATGAGATGCTCAGTTTTCATTTATGCTGAAACTGGAGTCTAGTATTTACTGTAATGAGGGGGGGGGGATGGGGAGGGGGCAAATGAATTGATAAGTTTAAATGATGGAAATTTGACGACCTTTTAATGGAGGAATGCCAATGTCTTTACTTCTCTCGCTCTCTCTGCTCATCTATATTTATATACTATAAATTGATGTATGAAGGGTTCTGACGGAAGACAAATCACATACCTATTTTATATTAAACGTGGAAAACAGTCTTGTAAAATGGTGTCTTGACTTAATGCTCCAGTTCAGTAAAAAGTATGACATATATGAAATACTCTGATGACAGTAATGGGAGAGAAAATATGTGGTAGTTGTAAGGACTGTAAAATGAACAAACAAAGTTAGTCCGGGACAGATGAAATGAATTGGGGCGCCACCCACAAATTGAAGGATTCTACAGTTTTTTTGCATTTTCTGACAGAGCAATATCTCTCGTAACTGGACACAAAAGTTTACCACGCTCGGAAGGGTGGAACTAGCTTTTTTAGTGGACAGTGGTCAGTTAGGGTCAGAACCCACCTATTTCCACTTAATTGCTCAAAACAAAGGAAATAAAATTAGAAATAACATGAAATGTGTTTGTTTCAAATTATTCAATTTTAATACGATAAATCTGATTTTGTAGCCGAGAATTTAAAAGAGAAATAGAGCAAAAAA
>JAWQUT010000374.1:58431-89896 GCA_033807755.1 Ellobium chinense | reverse complement strand
CCACCCCCCACCCCCACACACAAATTTAAACACCGAAACAGTGCAAAATCATGTGAGCAGGCACTGGCCTGGATAAGACTTTAAAAAACGCATTATTACTGTATTTGAGATGTGCTGTCAGTTTTTAATGGTTGTGTCCCTTGAACTCACAAATGTAATACAGTACTAGAAAATTTAAAGTTTAATAGTCTCACAATCATACTGTCTGATCTCCTACAGGGTGGTTCAATATCATCATAAAGAACAATTGTATTAAAAATATGAATTCTTTATTAATAAAACACTCACACCAGCCAATGTCCATTTTTAACTGGCTTTTTTGCAGGACAACTTCTCTTTATCAATACTGATCAGTTAAGACATTGCTGGCAACCAAAGCCACTTGCAACATACAGTACTCCTGTACTGTACTCCTGCTTATCACTAAATACTGTTATCACAGAACTGTCAAAAAAAAAAAAAAAGACCAAGCCCAGGTTCTTAAAGTGGTTCAGATGTACAGGAACAGTTCAGAATACAATTGTTCATTGTTCAGGGTTTGCAACATCACTGCACTCCGGGCAACCCCATAGGTGCTCCGTTCCCCGATCCAGGATCCAGCGAATCAGAATATCAGAATCTCAGAGTAATATATCTTATTATGAAGCATACAAAATACAAAAACTGTAATTTGTAACACACATTTGAAAAAGAGCAGCTGACTAGAAGTTTACATGCATTCTTAATTCTATGAGGTCTGGCTGCGGTTGGTCAAGCATCCAAAACAGCCCAAACCAACCACAGCCATGTCAATATCTTTGTCAGTCAATGTAGGGTAATATTACCAACGGAGAGGACATTTATGTCCATTATCTAAGAAACGTCCATGAGAAAGTCAATCAGACAAAGAAAAACACTGGTTTTTATACTTACTTAAAAAAGAGTATGGCAGTACACTTGAACACTTCTATTTTGAAAATGTTTAACACACAACTAGAAATATTCTGGTTTTACAAGTCCCTAAACTTTCTTGTATTCATATTATATCAATAAATATAAGCATGCCTGTGTCAAGCGATTCCCATGTCTTTTTCCATTTACTTTTTTTTTTAAATTTAAAAGCTCACTTGAAATAAATTGATCCCTTAGCAAACAATCCCCACCTCTCAACATAAGGGTGGGTGGTGAGATATAGCTCGGAATATGCTGTTTTTCTGTACTCCAATTACTTATATATCCTTACTAAAGCAACATCATGGAAACTTGAAGTACACACTGAAAAAAATTATGAGGGTGGCATTAATGTGTAACTTTATTTTTCAATACTTTTTTTACAGTATTTCCTTGAGTATACAACAGTGAGGATACTTGGCCCAGGGCAACAGTGAGGATACTTGGCCCAGGGGTGGGGAGACCTGGCCAATTCCATGGAGACCCCTGACCCACCATGGGGAGACTCATCCCAAGTGACAAAAATTAAATAATATATGAATTACATCTCTTGAAGAGAATTCTCAACTACAGGAACCACGAGAGCGTATATTACAGTGGTCGGTGTAACTTTTGACACATGAGCCACTTACAGGTTGACAGACATGACCCAACCTCAAAAACTGATTAGCACAGCATATAACTATGAACCAAAGTCTCCTGACAGCATTAGTTTCTAAGGAAAATTACAGAGAATTTGAAAGATTTAAAACATGAGCATTATCTTTTACTTTTAAATAAAAAATGAATGCCTAATGAATTTATAAAACACTTACCTGAACTTTCTTGAGCAAATTAAAAATGCTGCCGCCTCCAAAATACAAGGAAAAATGTAACTAACTTTTGCTCAAGAAATCTTCAAAGCAATGTGAAAAGACAGTTCTGCTGAGAGGAAGGTGGCGGCTGATTTCGGTCTACTTTGCTACAGAGTTTCACTGTCAATTTGATCAAAAGTGTCTTCAAACTTTAATTCACAAATTACAAAATACAAGGCATAGCCAAGCCTCTGTAGTGACTGTGCCTCTCTTGTCTCTACCCTATCCAGCTCAGGCCAAACAAAGATTTTAAGCATTTCTAGTCAAGAATGATGCTTCGCAACACACATTCATTCTTGCCATAGACTATATCTAGTATTATAGTATATTATTTATAGTGTATAAATAAGCTAGTCTATCGTATATCAGGGCGAGCAACCCTTTTTATTGTAATTTGTAATTTGGATGTATTTTCTTGTTGAAATATTGCAACTGGATTAACTATAATAAACTTTTTTACTCTTTGGAAAGAAGGATGGTATCATTGCTATCTAAAGTCTCAGCTCACAACTGGCACTGGTCAGAGTCAATGAGTAACTTATGAGTCACAAACTTGGCGTGAGTTCATAGTGGATGAGTGAACAGGATAGCCTCAAGGCTGGCTTGTAGTGATAGTGATAGAAACACTTCAAACAAACATGAGACTGTCGTCACGACAGCGAACAAGACTGTCTTAGACTAGACTAGATGTACCTTAACCTACAGATCCTTTGAAAGAAATCTGTGAGAATCAATAAAAACGCATGGGTAGTGGAAATGGGGAGAAAGCGAAGAAGTAAGAAATTTGCAACCAACCTGCTATCTCCTTCTTTACAGTCGGTTAGTCGCGTGCCATTATTTTTGTTGTCTGCGAGTCTATTTTGGAGTAGCTTCCCCTACACCACCAAATGTATGACGTAGTGCACTGGTTAACACCCTCAGCTAACCTAACCCTCTTAGGGTCGTCATGGATTAAATTTGGGGGGCACTGGAGGACTAACGGCAATGTTTCGACCGAGGTAGGTGCACTTGAGACAAGGGGCCTCTTATCTCATGTAATTAAGTAAGTATCAGCTGTCACTTTTCCCAAGTGATCCAGCAGATAGTAGAGTCGAAACTCCCCCCTCTTGAGAGTGGCTCGCCTATCTCATCCTACTTTCCTTTTCCCATTGCTTCGCTCGTTATCAGCTGGACTCGTCTGCTATCTCGGGAGGTTGTGGGGACTCGTCGAGGCTAGCACGAGACACGAAAGACCATGGACCTCAGTGGTTTCAGACCCGCCTACCTACTCGGGGGAAGTTAACAGCTGTCCAGATCCTCAAGTTGTTTCAGCTAGCACATTGTAATGTAAGAAAGAGCCATGTTGAGTTGACTCAGTTGTTTCATTTTCATTTATCTGTTGGTATCAATTCATCCACATCCTCTTCTAATAATTTCATGAAGAGAACTGGAAATCTGTGAGTAGTTCAGCATTTTTCTTGTCATCTTTTATTTCTGCTCATGGGCCATAACACTGCAATCAGTGTTCAGTAGCTTTGGTCGTGTAAGTTCATGTAAGTTCAAATCAGCCACGCTGGCCAGAGGCAAGTAACACTTCAATCTGTTTGAAACAGATTTGTGAATGTAATGTGAAGTTTTTGGTTTGATTTAATGTTGACAGAAAGGAGATTGTGATCTTTAGTGTTTATTTTTTTACATCAAAGGTAAGTTTGAAAATGATTATCTTGAGACATGATCATCATTTTGCCATTTGGAAAAAACAAAAGATTTAGATACAGTCATGGGTTATTCTTTTTGCTGTATTTTGTAATTGCTATCGGAAGTCAATAGTTCTCAAAGGTTCAGAACATTCTTAAAGATGATAGTTAACACATCATCATTGTAGAAATTGAGGGTCAGGATCAATTGGCCCGTGCAGTTACAAGTTACAGAGATAAGTACGTAATGTGTCCATGTTCTATTTTGATACTGTAGATAACACGAAATCATTCTACACAGGGTGGCTGGTACAGAAATCAGTCTCTATTCTTTAGTCCATTCATCAAGAATATAGAGTGACTTGTGTAGTGTTGGTCACTGATCAGGGTGACCAAGTATTGATAGTTTTGTTAGTTTTCAACTGACCCCATATAGGCTAGTCCTAGTGCCTTGATGGACAGTTTTTCATGTAATCCATGGAGATGCCTGAGGTTGCACACAAGATGCCATAGCAGATCATCACAGATTTTTGACCCATAATGTTAGGTGGAATTGACTATCACTATCAGCCAATTTGTTAAATGCTGTAAACATGTCATTAGGCTATGTCCGAGGCTCCAATTTCCTGAAATTTTCTCATTTCCTTGTCACTACTTCCTGTCGGTGAGGTCTGATCATGTTCTCATTCACTCACATTTGTGAGTGCATTCCCACATCTAATGTTTTGGTTCTATTCCTACTGTCCACTGATGTGACTAGATCCATATCATCCAGCCATCCAGAGTATGGTGGCTCTGTTCCTTCCTCTTTCCAGCCAGTGTCATGACTGCAATATATTCCCACTGTCCAGTGTTTTGTTGACACTATATGGTTCCCCACTGAAAAGCATTGTGATTATATTTCCTATCGTTTAGTGTTGTGTTTCACTGTTCAGTGTTATGACATTCTCATCATTCAGTGTTGGAATGTATATCTCCCCCATCCAGGAATGTGTCCGTGCATATCCCAGCCATCCAGTGCTGTGACCTTGTATATTTTTGCTGTCAGGTGTCGTGATTATCCGACCATCCAGTGTTGTGACAATATATCCTCACCATCTAGATTTGTGACGTTCCAACTGTCCAGTATTGTGATATTCCCACTGTCAGGTGTTGCGACTGTTCGCACCATCCAGTGTTGTAACTCTGTATCCTCACTATCTAGTTTTGTGACATTTTCACCATCCAGTATTGTGACATTCCCACTGTTGGGTGTTGTGACGATATATTCCCACAGCCCAGTATTGTGACTATATATCCCCACTTTCCAGTGTTGTGACTATTTCAACCATCCAGTGTTGTGACTATGTATTATCACTGTCCAGTATTGCGACATTCCCACTGTCCATTGTTGTGACATTCCCACATTCCTTGGCATGCCCACTGACAAGTGTCATGACAGTACATCCTCACTGTCTCATGTCTGGTGCTGTAACTGTTTTTCCCCACTGCCCGCTGTTGTGACATTCCCACTGTCCAGTGTATATACCGCCCTAACATCCAGGTATTGTGACTAAAGATCCCCACTGTCCAGTCCAGTGTCAAGACTACATATATCCCCGCTGTCCATTGTGGTGACTGTATCCCCACCATCCAGTATTGTGACTATATACCCACTGCTCAGTATTGCACTGTCTAGTGTTGTGACTACTTGAGGGGTGCCTGCACACAGACCATACCAGTATATGAGTTATATAAAAGAGATAGGGTCTCTGCACAGGCACCCCTCTGTTAGTTACAGCACTGTGACCAATCAGTGTTGTGATTCCATGCCCAACTTCCCTGTGTTGTGACTATATTTTCTGTGTTTGGGTTGCCACCAGGCTTGAGCCCTCTCCACGCTTTAAAAATCTTTACTCTAGACTCTGTATCTTGGGATGGTGAGAACATGGACAAACAGTTGTTTTCTTACCTTCCAGTGTTGTGATTACATACCCCCACCGTCCAGTGATGTGATTTTTCTATACCCCCACTGTCCATTGTTGTGACCAAACTGCAACCCCTAACATTGTTCTTAATTTGTCTGTGTAACTCTGTCAGTCTTTTTACTTGGTGATGATGCTGTCAAGATGTCATTATTAAAATTTGAATCTCGTTTTTGTCTGCAGGATGATTGACCAGCTGTAACACCTCCTCCCCCAGCCACCTCAATCCCCCTTCCCCTAATACCATGATGGACAACATCCTGCACTATACGTCTGTCAGCCATGCCAACTCTGTGATGGCAGTTATCAACAAGATGAGGCTGGAGACAGACTTGTGTGATGTGGTCGTTGTCATTGGCAACTTTCGTATCAACGCACATCGTGTCATCCTCTCAGCGTCTGCACCTTTCTTCTACCAGGTATGTCCTCCTCTTCTATTAGATCTGCCAGTATGACCTGCTTTTATCTGTTAGCTAGGACCTCTGCATCTTTCAGGTAAGGCCTCCGTACATAGGACCTCTATATCCATCTTTAACAGGACCTCTGCATCTATCACCATCAGGTAGGACATACTGATCTCACTGCGATAATGCTTAATATGAAGCACTTTAGACCATCTCATGGATTTCAAAATAAGTGAATTTTGAAAGTTTATATCATTTTTTTTTCTGGTGAGGGTGGGGGAGGGGGAGATATGTTAACTGTTGCTGTAAACTGTATGTATGGTGTTATGCACTTTATACAGTGGAATGTTGACAACATAGTGATGGCATCATGCAGTTTCTCACTGTCAAAAACTAAGTGCAGTTTCTCAAAAATCTTGATCATTTTGTCCTTCCCACAAAGCTCTGGGTGGGAAGTATGACTGTGCTGATCAGTTGCTACTCAAATTTGTTTATACCCTACCTTATCCTTCACTAGATCACAAAATGTTCCTCACTTTGTCCCCAGCTCCTGCGGCCACAGTTGCCCCTGGCCAGGATTCCTGAATACTGTCTGGATGATGTAGATGTGACAGCTGCCCTGAAGATCATTGAGTTTTGCTACACATCTGCCATCTCTGTGGATGAGAGTTGTGTCTGGCAGCTGCTGTCTGCATCCACTAAACTGGAATGCCAGGAGATCTCGCAGCTGTGCTGGGAATTTCTCAGTTCTGAGTTGGATGCGTCATCCTGTCTGCACACATTACTGATGGCATCCAGAAGCAACTATGATAAGATCATGGACACCACTAGGGAATTCCTTAGAGAGAACTTGGAGAAAGTAAGTGTTTGTCAGACGCCTCTAGAATGTGGGCTATATGAGTTATACTCCACCCAGTAACCCATAATATGGGTTGAGGTTTCAGAATTGTAAGGAACTGGATTCTACCCGAAAATTGTTGGTGCTTTTGTTACCTCAGGCCAAGGTCCCAAATATGATAATAAGAAAGTTTCATTGTGAATAGGAGGAAAAGCCCCTTTGCGCAAAAGTCAGTATCTCAACTTTTAATCTGCAACCACTTATGTAACACCACAATACAGCCAATCTAAAGACATGTAAATATAATATAGCCTACTCACATAAAGTAGCTGAAAGTGTAGCTAGTTTCTTACCGATCATAATGCTAAACCTCCATGAGCATGAGATTGCCTGGCCACATCAGTTAATTACACCATATTATTGCCTCACTGTATATTTTTAATTTATCAGCTAAGGGCTTTGATATAAGACAGGCCAGTTCATTGTGTACTTTTTCTCGGCTGGGCAGGGCATGACAGGACAATCTTGACACCCTCATCACTTACAGATAGTAGTTACAGCATGCAGATTCAGCTCCCACATCATAAGGTTGATATATAAAGGTCCCCAATAAAGATGTTAACCACTACTAATCTAGACCATGGTGCACTGTAAAAGGAGTGGGATTATAAACACATTTTTATTTTCAAAGTTGGTGTTTAAGGAGTGCCTTTTCAGAAATTTAGGAATTGAATTTTTTCATTGATAGTGATTTCAAAATTCATTCCAATCAAAATTGAGCTTCTAATTTGAATCATGGAAAGAACTAAGAAATTTTATTGTAAATTTTTTTCCAAAAGCGTATTTCATTAAGTGGACTTAATGGGTTTAAGAGCAAGTTCAAAATCGGAATAGAGGTATTTTACATGACAGCGGAATATTTTCTGTGTTCTATTTTCAAAATATACACTATGCTTGCACTACACCACTTACACTCTAGGTAAGCTGACATAGATACTGTATACTTTAGATGCTGTATGAGTATAGTCATGGCAATCATTTCCACCCACAACTAAGGGAGCTGTTTATTAACTTTAACCGTTCGTCTCCATTGTATTCTGTTTTCCTGTTCATTGCATCATCATTGACAAGGGAAAAGCTGACATACTTGTTTAGACAGCCAAGGATCTGGAACAGACCACAACCTATATGAATATCTTATGATGAAACAAGGACCATTGTGAAACACGAACTCAGTTTGAAGTGGAAAGAGAGGTTCCTGATAACATTTCTACAAAGACCTGATCAGATATCTGGGAAATGGGATTAAATGCAGATTTTTCAACCTGTTGCTGGATACTTTTCAACACCCACTGCTTGAGAATAAGCCTGGGAGAAATGAATGTCTAGCCATGTATGAATATCATACAGAGACCAAAGTATGGGGGAATGGTAGGATTCTTAATGGTTCTTAAAAGTATTCACCCTTGTGACGCTATGGTAGAAGTAGTTCTTACTTTCACACCACTACGCTGGACATGACAGAAGATAAATTTGCATGCCATCACCAACCCTGTGACACAACAGTCAAATTGTGCAGCCCAGCATCAGCTAATCAGCCAGCAGACAACACACAGAATGGTTATTAATTCATAACAGTGGGTCATACAGCCAGCGGGAGGCTAGACCCAAGGCATCTCACGCTACGAGAGTAAGGTCCTAAATAAGTGCTTAATTCTCTTCCAGAATTGGTCAGAGGTCTTTAAATAGTCTCAATTTTTTGTGTGTGTGGAAGAAAGGGTCTGTTGACTGTGCTGCTGTCAGTAACAGGTATGCAGAAGTCGCAGTTTCTATAATTTTACTGAAATAAGGTAAAATATACAAAAATCGAGAGAAATGAAAAGATGTTATTCGATCATTTCCTGTTCACAGAGTTCGACAGTCTCATATTTTTCTACAGTGTATCAAGGTGACAAGTAAATTTGCTGAAAAGGGTCCTTAACAGGTCCTTAATTTTTATTATGGAAAAGTGGCATGAATCCTGAATGAGGCAGAGCCAAATCTGACAAGCAAGTGCATAACCCACTTTTCAAAAATTGCATGACTTGGAAGAAACAAGAAGTTAGTATGGCAGTGGGACATGTTATGGAAGTGTTTGTTATTTGAGTTACATCTGTAGGATTTTGTTATTTTACCATCTATAAAAATATTTGTTTCTTGTGGATAATGCCACTTACCCTTACTTTTTCAGGTCTGTAACAGTGCATCACTGAGGAACCTGACCTCGCAAGATATTTTAGAACTGGTGGAAAGTCTGAGGTCATACCTACCTGAGAGAGATTTGATGAAACTGTTGAGATCTTGGATGGGCCAAAACATATCTGTGAGAAGACACGTGGCTACAAGGGTGAGTTACTAGTCAGTGTTAGGAGGAGATAAGCCATTTGGAGTTTTGAATCAGCCAAGTATTCTTGCTTCCTCCTGATGTCTTGATGAGTGAGAAAAAGGAGAGAAGGTGGTGAAAGTCTTAACAATGGCAAACAAAGAAAGGAAAATATCAGGCGTGATAAAGCTTTAGAACACAACAAAATAGAGATCTAGTGACCAGCAAGTGCTTTAATGAGGGAAGTTTTTTTTTTTCCTTCCTTATTTTTAGTAAAGTTTTTTTATTTTTTTTTCTGTTAACTTCTTACTAGCTAGTAACTGAGAACTATTTACTGTTGAGTCACAGATTTACAGAGCCATAAATAAATCTCCAAGTGGAGCCATCTTGCCATAGGGGATATTAAACAAATTTACATAAGTATGTAAAATAGCCAAGATTTGAGAATAACTGTGTGTGTGATTTCAGAATAACTTCTCTCTATATTTGAGAAAAAATGAATCATTCCGACATTAAATTAGTGAGAAGAGAGACAGAGACTGGGAAATACAAAGTTGTCAAAGCCTACTACTTCAGAATTGAAAACAGAGGTGACACACGTTTCTAGATCAAGATGCTACTCTGATGGTATGTTTGGATGTTTGGATGTGATGACACTGTGAGGGGCAGAGTAGTGGAGGGAGATATAGGGTAATCACAGACCTGGAAAATCTGGAAGCATCATGGAACGAGGGGTGCCTGCGCAAAGACCGTATTGTTATATGAATTATATAAGGGAGATAAGGTCTTTGCACAGGCACCCCTCAAAATTATCACTGGTGCATTCAGATCTGGGAAATACCTAGAATTAGCAAAATAACCAGCTGTCATGAAAAAAAATCATGGACTGTTTTTCAAAATTGGGGTTTATGGTTCATAATTTCATCTGGAACTACTGTCCCATGTGTCGTGCATAGAGAAAATCATTGAATACTGGATACATTTCATGAAACAAATAGTTATCCTGTGGTGGATATTACTTCATTGTTATCATGAAAATCTCATAGAGCACCTGAAAGTATCATGGAAAAGTTGTGGAAAAATGTGTTCAGCATTCTGTGCCAATCCTGGAGCTAACTTAATGGCCATATATCCGTCCTTATTTCAGCTTTGTGAAGAGTTCCCCCAGTACAGACAGTACTTGCAAGACTACATCAGTAATGACAAGTCCTCACATGATGTCCAACCTCAAGCCAGAGGGGAAAGCACACACATGACACACAACAGCTCAGGTAAGGAAAGTAGGATGGATAACCCACATTGATAGGATAAATAAAAGCCAAGAAAGGATATTTTATATCCAAATTGTGCCAGTTTGTCAGAAATATACAGTTGAGATCACATGACTTGTATTCTTAGAGGCCATCCCATTTTTTTCAAGTTTGATAAATTTCAAGGAATACATGTAGCAGTAGTACAGAGAAATAATTTCAGGTGTGAAAGATTTATTAGAGGGAATAATGATTTTGACTTATGTATTTCCACCCGACTGTATTGTTTAGAAGAGTCTTTTCTTTCATGCCATGTAAGCTGGTGAAACTGAGAGCATAAAATACAGATATGCGATGTGAGAGAACAAGCATTTCAATTTTCAGTGGTTATTTTAAGCCCTTCGCTACCTGATGTTCTTCAAGTGTCACCAGCCTATTATGAGCTCATAAGCCAGTACATAGGAATAGTTTCACATATAGGCTTTACACTTTACGGGTATATCAGATATCATAAAGGAATGTTACTTCCGTGACTCTCCAGACTCTAGCTGTTTGTAACAAAAGATAAGGAGTCCATGTACATAGCGAAGAGATTAACTGGTCAGGGTTTGCCATTCAGTCAAAATATATAGGATGATCTGGCTGATTGCCATCTCCATGGGTATCCAGGAAGTTCCAGTTATAATATTTCAATGTCCAGGAAAGGCTAGGTTTAACATTGCTTTCTCTATGGGTGTTCAGGAAAATCCAAGTTTAATTCTGTTATTTGTATGAGTTCTCTTATTGTGGTACAACTGTCTTCTGTCACTATCTTTAATACTAGCTGGAAGCCATCCAGCCTCATTCATGGAATGAAGATGTAGAATTGTGATCTGGCCTGCTGGGGTAATAATGAAATAAAAAGGCTTGTGCAGGCATCAGCCTACTTGGATACAAAACCTATATCAACGTCATTATTATACTTATTAATTCGGTGAATTCTAGTGAGTTGTGCATGGCACAGTTATTATTAATGGAGTGCTTATGAGTCATGTACAGCACAGTTGGTATTAAGTTAAGAGAGGACTAGTGAAATGTATAGGGCAGTCTCACAAGGTGTCAGTTTTAATGCTATCCTGTTGATTGCTGGCAAAGCAAACATTTAATCTTTTATATATGACAGATGAGAAGTTCAGCCCTCATGGTGATATTCCGGCCTGTGATGGTGACCAAGAGAATGGTGAGCATAACCAAGGACTGAGCACCGAGGGTGTCCCTCTGCACATATGTGTGTCATGTGGGGACGTTTTGGACAGTCAGACCGAACTCCAGCTTCACCAGGAAACATGCACAGAGTCAGCCCAGCCATTAGCCAGGAAGAGAGCCAGACACCCAGCCAGGTTATGTGGTCAGGTCAATACCGTGGTCAAGAATGGACAGCCGGATAGTGACGATCATAGTACCACCATTTCATGTCATAGTGACATTTTATCTGACACTTCCATATGTGGTAATGACACACTATCTGGTAGGAAGAGGTTTCATGATGACGCTAAATCTGACACTTCGGGGAGAAACGTGAATAGTGAAGAAACTCTACATTCCTCTGTTGAAATGAGATCTAGGTCATGTGTAGGGGAAGATAACAAGGGGAAATTATTCCAATCTACTCAAGAAATCCCCCATGTCTCATCCTCTCAATCCAGTAATGGGATACCCCATGTTTTATCCTCTCAGGGCAGGGACTCAAGCTCAGTAGGTAGCCTAGACAAACACCAACTCAATAGGTTTTCACCACCAACTCACTTTACCAAGCAGTTTCAGCCAAGTTTCCCTTCAAGTAATGACCAGTCCAGACAGGACATGGCAGGTGATATAAAATATGGGGTACAGACTACTTTCACCAAAACTGAACACCAGCCAGGACTCATCACAAGGCAGACATCCACTCACACCGAGGCAAACACACAGCAAGACACTGCTCACACTATGGATATTATCTCCTCTATTTCTGACAGTGGAGCCGCACAGTTACCAGCACCAGGAGTTGGAAATGTAGAAAATTTGGCCACCAAATGTTTGACTAGAAGCACAAGGCGGAGTCCAAGTGGAAATGACACAAATAACAATGATATTTTCCAGTCAGATACTATCTCTGCCTGCCCAGTGATATCTGATGGAAGGCATCAACATGACAGAGTTTCCCAAGAAGCTGGGAGAGTAGTTGATGATGACCATGCAGGGGACAGGAGGGGAAATGCTGTCAATCCCCATGATAATAGCAGTGGAGACTGCCATGTTGCAGGTGTTGAGAGGAGTGAAAATGCTGGTCTTAGTCCTAGAAAAGTCCATAACGGTCGGCACAGGATGCAGTCTCGTGAGGAGATCACAGGAACCATCCATTCTATTCATAACCTCCACGATGGTCAAACCTCTGAGACATCTGTGAACACCTCTCATGTATCCAATCTGACTGGTCAGCAAGGGAAAGAGGAAACTAGCAGTGGTCAGGGCTCCCAGCTTAGCTTTCAGTGCCAGATCTGTGGTAAAGTCTTGGATAGTCGGCGCACATTGGCCAAACACTGGAAACAAGTTCATGGCTTAGATCAACAAACAGATAGCACAGGCCAGTCCAGCCCTTCAGCCACAGCATATCTGCCTTCTTCACAGAACCAGAAAGATTTGATAAATGACTCAAAAGATGATGTCTTTGATGATAGTGGCAGAAATAGTAAGAAAGCTAGAGTTCAAATGACTTTGGACAAAGGTACCAAGTCACAGCGAGATGATGATGATGATGATGATGATGACAATGATTGTGATGATGATGACATGAAGAAGGAAAAGGATAATGGTCATCCACAACATTCCATCATGGATTATAAACGAGGATCAAGGGAGAGCATTAGTCATGTAGACACACCAGATCTACTGAACAGCTACCTGGAGCAGTACCGTCAGTTTACACAGTGGTGTCTGGCCCAAGGCCCCAGTCCTCTCTGTGAAGCTTGTCAAACCTGTCATCCCTCGGGATCTGTTTGCCCAAGGTCTAATGGGAGTCAAGAGAGTCCAAGTGTGAAGCTGGAAGAGGGTAAAGAGGACAGCTGGGATGACACAGTCAATGTAGATGTTGTAGGAGACAGTGATGAAGAGGGGCCACTAGACATGAGTAAAAATTCACAAGACTTCTCATCATACCGCTTCTCCAGTTCATCACGAGATAGGCAGGTCAATACAGATGCCAGCAGGTTATCCCCCCTGGATTTATCTCACTATTACACTAACTATGCTCTTCTCATGGCTGCTGCAGCCGCAGGTGGTGGAAGTGATAGGAACAGTTTAAACATGCCCTACTCTGAGGCTGTATCTCAGCTGAGATTGATGGACCCTGCTGGAAACTCTCTATACAAACCATATCTTTCTCTCCCAACTACCGCCTCTTATCCACTCAATCTGACCTCTGACCCCCAGTCATCACACACCCGCCCAAGTGGAGACAATTCCCATGGTCCATCAGCCTCTAAGGATAACTCTTGCCATGATGTGAGTATGATAAATTCTGACCTGACCCCTTCCCAACTGTCCCAGAGAAGGAAAGCTGCATCTCGTCAAGGCTTTCCTTGCACAGTTTGTAACCGTGTCTTCTCCTATCAAGCCGCCCTCTTCACCCACATGCGAACCCATTCGCCATCTGCACGTACATACCAGTGCCAGCTATGCCGTCAAAGTTTTGCCCGAGCTCCAGATCTCAAAGTTCATGTCTGCCCTAATGGGGTGGAAAAACCTTATACTTGTCCCAGTTGCGGACAGACATTTGCGAAAAATATCCATTTGAAACGCCATCTAGCAACCCACTCAGGCGTGAAGCCATATCCTTGTTGGGTGTGTGGGAAAAGATTCAGTCGCAGTGATCACCTCAAAAGACATGCACAGAGTATCCACGCAGGGTCTAGGCCTCATGGCTGTCAAATTTGTGGGAAGGAGTTTGTCCGGAAGTATGAGCTTAACAAACACATGCTGATCCACAGTCTTGACTCTACTACAGGCTCAACTACATTGCTACACCGACAACGAGACAGCCCAGCATTACAGCAGCAGGATAGCCCAGTATTAAAAGAGCAGCACAGCCCAGCTGTACAATAATAAGACAGCCTAGCATTGCGAGAGCAAGACTGTCCAACAAGACAGCTCCTTGTTTCAACACCAGAACAGCTCAGCAGTTCAACAAGCAGCCTGGCAACACAGTGACATAACGGCCCAGGGTTACACCAACCGAACAGTCCAGCATTACATACACACATGATAATGCTACATACCAACATAGATACACACATCATAACTGAAAACACTCACAACACATATTTGAGCAATGTGGTCAAGCAATTAATAACACTACTAAAAGGGTCACACACATTATAACACCAACAACACACCCATACACATCAGAGCAATAACAGAGCCCTGTCCTTGAATCCACCATCTCCTTGCAAGAGCTTGAGTCCTGTCTCACCCTATAGAGGAGAAAACACTCAGAGACAATTGGAAAGAGTGAGGGAAGGAGGGATGTTCACCATTGTTTGCTACTGCGATTGGTGGAATATAAAGCGAAAGGGGAGTTATGAGGATCATATGAATTATCCAGTCTGGGGTGGCCAAGAGAATGGTTAGCAGCTGTTTTCTCAACATTTTAACACTCTATTGCCATACTGCTCTACGTATGTTCCTGCATAGCATTTTTGTCTTTGGTTTTCCAGAGGATGGTTTTTTTAATATCACCTGGTAAAGCCACTCAGTTCCGTGTTTTTGGTTGAGGGAGATAACCATGAAGTTATCATACTACCTAGTAAAGCCACTCAGTTCCTTTTTATGGTTGAAGGGAGGTAACCAAAAAGTTTTTGTATTACTTGGTAATGCCACTCACTTCCATTTTATTGACAAACGGAGGTAACCATAAAGTTTTTATATCACTTGGTAGACCCATTCAGGTCCATTTAATGGTGGAAGGAGGTAACCATAATTTCAGTATCAATTATACTAAGAATCTAAGTTATCATCCCTACTGATGCTAGGAAGCTTTGTGTTCAGGATGCATTCCTATGACATCTCTGCTACAGTGATAAAATTAACCCTCACACTGTCACCTTCTTAATCTCATTATTATATCCTGGATGCCAGACACTTAAAAGAATATATTTTTTTTAAATTTAAAAATGAAATCTCTAATGTAAACAAAACAGAAAAGGACAAGCAAATCAACCATTTCTCGGCTGCAAAAAAATATGGCGCATGCGGAAATGTGTTGAGGACCAGGGAAGTCTCTCGCAAAAAAATAATTTCCTTTCCTATTTTTGCCATTTGATCTTCAAGATACGGGAGAGTATAATTTCAACTTTTTGTCATACATGGCAGTCAGAATGTTACCAGAGCACTCATCTTTTGTTGAACACAGCAACATAAGGGTTAACCAAATAGGTCTTCACCTCATACATAACACTTAATTAGAAGAGACTGCTTCAGCAAAGTGTATCTGAGATTAGCGATTGACAACAATCTACAGTCTTGCATTACAGTGGTACATAAACTGAATCTTTAGTTTTAAGTAGGAAACCATATGTTGATAAGCCACGTGACCAGAAACAAAACACAGATACTGATAATAGTAAGACCCTGATAACTTGGTCCAATTAAGCTGTGTGGTTTTGTGTCTTTGGACAGCACGAACTACTGTAGATTCTCTAACAACAGTGGGGTGATGATGGGTTCTGAAATATTGGGCTGCACTAATCAAATGGTGGTTTTAACTTGGCAAGATATTAGCAAGTTAGCAGTATTTGGTGGTACATACAACATCTGTTTGAAATTTACAATACTGTTTGTTGGTTCCAGAGATTGTGATATGAGTTAACTGCTGTGTGTCAACTAGTCATGCACCATACAGATTTACTTACACTTGGGGAGACCAGTGTATGATAAATGTTTTATTACTGTCACATACTATTTTATAATTATATGGGAGAGACCAGTATCTGACATACATCCTCTCAGAATCACACGCTTGTATACACTTGAATTATTATTTGGCGTGACCAGTATCTGACAAATATGCTCTCAGTACTACTTCAGTATTACTTGAAGAAGCAGTGTTTGACAGATGCCCTCTCAATATAACATACAGCTCTAGTATTACTTGGTGGAGACCAGCGGCTGACTGATGTCTTCTCAATATCACATACTACATTAGTATTACTTGAGGGACCAGTGTCTGACTGGTGTATTCTTAATAATACACACTACACTTGTATTACTCAAGGGAAACTAGCCTTCGACAGATGTCTTCTCAATATCACCTACTACTTTAGTATTACTTGGGGGAAACCAGCTTCTGACAGATGTTTTTTCAGTATCACATACTAATTTAGTAGCCCTTGGGAAAGACCAATGTCCGACAGACGTGCTAGCAATATCACTTATTTCATTAGACAGATATGCTTTCAATAGAGAGATTATATTCTCATCATGATATTTTCCTCAGTGATCGAACTTGCCAGGATACAGAGAGATTAAGTCAAGACAGAGAGATTAAATTTAAAAAATTGGCTTTGTGTGCTCTCAGTCTGGGATTATGCAGCTGATTATAAATAACATGGTAAAAACGTCATCTCTCTGTTATCACATAGTGTAGTATTATTGCAAGAATAAACAAGAAAGTCAAAGATGACCGCATATATATCAGACAATCAAATTCTACTTCTACTGTACAAACACAAAGTTGTCAAAGGTGACTCCAATCAATCAGACAATCAATCAAACTCTACAGGTATTAATGACCACTGGTCAGACAATCCAACTCTACTCGTTCTGTACATATACAATGTACCTTACTCATAAGACTGATGGAGCCTGAAGTTGGAAAGGTTACCTATCAGTGGCTGACACAGTCCCTTACCTCTAAATTTATTTATGACTTCTTGCCAATGCTCAGTCCGTGCTCAGCAAGTGCTCTCAGTATTTTTTTATTGTTTTTTTTGTTGTTTTTTTTCATTTTTTTTCTTGTTTTTTTTTTTTTGTAAATATGATGAATTCAGGGATATTTTGGATATTATTGTGTGGTTCTAAAATGAACCTTTGCCTTGGACTGCTCACTTGTACCAGTATATTTTTACATGCCATATCCAGTACCATTGATATGCTCAAGTCTTTCTTGTTGCCAAACTCTTGTTCATCTTGCCAAGTTCATATTTATTCAATGTTGATGTGTCTGTGCGTGTAGAGTGCACATTCCAACCATTTCTGGATGGTGTTTCTAATGGTGTGGAGGGAACAGTAAAATTTAGCTTTACAACAAAGAGAGCAGCCTGTTTTGTGGGTCAGGGAAGGTGAAGCTTTAAGAGAATATATGTATCATGAAGACACTGGTAGAGATGTTCAGATGTACAAACTGAAGGTGGTCGTCCAGTCTGGGTGTGGATACACTTCAGCCAGTTGGTGATACATTCCAGCAAGCTAGTGAAATACAATCCAGATGGATACAGGATGGATACACTGGTGTGAATCCAGCTGACTGATGATGTAATCGAGAAGGATACACTCCGCTGGCTGGTGATGCAGTCCAGACTGATACACCTCAGCCCCCGGTGATGCAGTCAAATGAATACAGCCCAGCCAGCTGGTAGTACAATCCTGAGGGATACACCCCAGCTAATGGGTGATATGAATTAGATGGATGCACTCCAGCTCGTGGTGATAAAACCCCAGGCAGATACACCCCAGCCAATTGATGATTCTGCCAAGATGGATATACTCCAGCCTGTTGGTGGTACAATCCAAATGAGTGCTCTTCAGCCAGTTGGTGGTACAATCCAGATGGATACTCTCCAGCAGTTAATGATACAATCCAGATGGATACTTTCCATTTCCATCCAGCTAAATTTTGTTAGAATTATGTTGTAAGACCTTTAGTCCCTGATCTACAAAACAGGCTGAATATTTTGAAATATGCTTTATAGTGATATTCCAATTAATCGAAGCCCCCACATACTTGCTCTTTATAATATCATTACCCTAAGATCTACCAAAGATTTTTGAATGTATTGCCTCTGCATGGAGAGGCTGTGAAACTGTGGATCCTGTTGTACATTTGTAGTGTCCTTAATTTAAATCATGTATGCAAGATTGTCAGCTGTGGCACTTTGGTTATGTGTGTTAGCACATGCTGTGTGATAGGGATACTGTGCATCACTGTGTGCTGTGTTAACGATGAAATATGTTGCTGGCATCATCATCAAACTTGAAAGCACCATCAACCATGTTTTACAGGAGAAAAGTTCATGAAATGTGAATGAAAATGTTCATCAGTGGACATCAACCAAATTCCCTTGTCATATTTATACTGTCTTCAGGTGTTAGTTCTTATCAACAAGTGTCAGTATTTAAATAAGAAGACATAATTATTGTTCGTCTGTTATCTCTTGCTTCATTGGGATCCAAACGAAATCACCATCTTAGTATCAGTTGCTTTCATGGTCTGATTGTGATCACAATAATGGGTATGTATGACCTGTGTTATGGAGGGCTACATGTGTCGGTGTGTACTGTGTTACATTGTAGGTTGCTTTACTGATTATTGTTTACATTATTATTATGTGCAGCTAGTCAGCATTGGCAGTAGGGGATCCGAACTATGCTCTATACCATCTGTACCATCTGTGTGATGTCATAATATATATTGTATCTTCCTATAGTGTCACCCACAACATCCTTGAAAGCCATAATATGTCGTTAATGTTGTTGGCAAGGCCCAGTTTTTAATGGCATCTTTGTGTTGTTTGTTATTATAAACAGTATTTATGGTGTGTTTCTTGCACTCTTCACTAGCTTTTCCTTTGCCGTGCAATTTGGCATTTTGCTCAAGGTTTTACACATTATTTTTCCCTTGCAATATCCAGTGCCTAATTGACATTCCTAGCCTGGGTGGCTTATGGTATAATATGTTGATGTTGTATGTGATGGGATCTGTTATGTTATTGGTAAGAGTTTTATTATGTCAGTTTATGTGTGAGGGCAATCTGTTAGTGTGTATGTGAGAGAGTCAGTTATGTTGTTGTAAAAGGGTCTGTTATGTTGTATGTGAGAGAGTCTATTTTATTCCTTTTATGAAGGGAAGTCTGTAATGTTAGTGTATATGTTAAGGTCCATATCTGCCACTCTTCATAAAATTCTCTGAAATCTTTCTGAGAAACGGCCTGCACAGAAAAGTCTTAATCTTTTTTTTTTAAAATTATGCTTTTTTTGTCTCTTGTTTTCTGTCTACCTCAGATATTCTTTTCCTAGGTTATAGGGACTACTAAGACCTGGTTTTATATGATGTATTTATGGACATACATGTTTATTTCTTAACAACTATTGTTGTGTTGTGGGAATTACTAATAATAATGACATATTTTAGAATAGACTTCATCTGAAATTACAGAAAGTTCCAACAATTTTAGCAGAAGCGCTTGGCATCCACAATGTGGATGTGTTACGTTGTATGTCAGTGTATATGGGAGGGGGTCTGTTACGTTAGTTTGTATATGAGTGAGTCTGTTATGTTGTTGTGAGTGAATCTGTTATGTTGTATATTGGGAAATCTGTTGTGTTAGTTTGTAAGTAAGGGGTTTTATTATATCATTGTTGCGGTTATTTGAAAGTTCAGATAAGAGGACTGGATGATATGTAGGATAAAGGGAGGAGGGCTACATTAAAGTAATGGTCTTGACTACATTATGTAATGTTCTGGCTACATTAATGTAACGTTCTGGCTACTTTAATGTAATATTCTGATTATTTGTGAAAGGACAGTTCCCCTAGTGTGTTGTTCATGTCCTCGCTGTGGATCTGTAAACGAAATGAGTTATAAGTTGGCTGATTTATAATTATGAATTATGAGTTGGCTGTTTTATATTTATAAGTTACGAGTTGGCTGTTTCATATTTATTGAGAACTGTAATGCATAATTCCTGGTGTGTGTCATTTTCAATCGTGTGCCTTATGCTGTGCACATAAACGGGTGTAGATTAAACATAAACTGATATATGTTGTTGGCACATGTGCTGATGTGCTGCTAACATGCGTACTGATGTTTTGTCTTCTTGTGCCTTGATACTGAGCTGTGATACCATTTGATGGTGTTTTTCTTTTTGCCCTTCTCGGTAACCTTCTGGTGACTTCACCATAGGCAGAATCTAACATGAAGTAGGTTTTGAGAAGGCTAGACTGTCATATTGTCTGTTCAACTAGATGATAGGTAGATTGTCATAATCAGTTATAGGATAGGTACATTGTCATATTGGATAGGGTTAGGATAGGTACATTGTCACATTGGATAGGGTTAGGATAGGTACATTGTCACATTGGATAGGGTTAGAGAAAGCTAGACTGCCATACTATCTTTTCAACCAAAGGATACTTAGACTTACATTCAACCGTAGGAGAGACACAATGTCACACAGATTTTTCAAACTAGACTGTCATGGGTACAGATCTATTCTATCATGGTAGATTAAGGATTGATGTACAGGAAGTAGGTCATGTAGAACCAATGTCTATCAAATTAATTGCTGATATGGTATAGGGATGTAAGCATTCTTGTCATCCTCTATGCTTTACTACACAAATGAATTTTGACTCAGGTGCTGAGATTGCTTTGTCCTTTATGACTGACCATCTGCACCTAATGCAAGCACCATATTCTTGGTTTAGCACAGAGACAGGTACCAGTTACACCCCTATGACGTATCAGTGATGAATAAAAAAGAATCAAAATAAAATACAACAAAAACACTTATTACAAAAGTAGCTGTATTATAAAATGATTTGCAAGTCCCCACATTTTCTTTTATATCTGATTACATTTGTTATAAAATGCAACTGGTTTTAATCTGTAAAATATGCCGTCTATGAAACATTTCTAAATCTCCTACCATTCCTTTCTTTGTTTTTTTTTGTTTTTTTTTGTTTTTTTCTTATTAAACCATATGGTCTATCTTACTGACAATAAATCAACCTCTGCTTAAGTGACCGTAATGAATTCAAAATCCAGGCGAAGACTTCGTTTTCATAATAACCAGTCACAATGTAATCTCTTGCAGTGCTGTATCTTGTTTGTCATGTTATGAACTAGACTGAGGTGGATAATCAAAACAATGCTCAGTATGAGATGAATAAGCTGGGTCCATGAATTTCATATTAAGCATGTTTAAGTGTATGTCCTAGAATGGACCACAGGAGTGGACTGCCCGTCATTGTGAGTTATTTCCCCTTCCTGTGTGTTTACTATGAGTCATCAAATTGTGTCCCTTTGTTAAGTGGCTGTCATTGGTAATGTTAGCCTTAACGGTGTAAAACAGCTCCTTTGTGGTTTTAGCCAATTCCTTCACTATGTCATGGTCTTAAAGTGACATGGTTAATTATTTGCTTCACAGCCTATTAAGTTAACATCACTTTTTCATTTTTTTTTCCTTTCCCCTTGACCTTTTCTGAGAAAACATCGTAAGGCGTGTTGGGGTTTTCATCTTCCATGCAGCACTAATACTCATGCTGCGTGATGTCAAAGAGCGAGATAGGCTAGCCAATTATTGGTCCAGACCCCATTTGTCCGGACCAGTGTTCTGCTAACTTTACTCACTTAATGACCTCAAACAACACAAGTAATGATAGCATACAGAGGGTGAAACCCCCAAAATTCTAAGGATGATAGCTCAGAAATGATCAGGAGGAAGGAAAATGTACTTGGTTTTAAGTGGAATTTTTTAAGGCTGTAAAGCAAGTATCTAACCATCTCCCATTAAGCACTTACGGCATTATCCTAGGGCTCTCCTGCCTGTTGCTGCCCCTAACACTAAGCTAAGCACTTGTTGGTAAAGTCTATGAATATTGCCCATAAAGAGTAAAGATATATTGTAAGGACTTTTATGTCATATATCATAATGTCAGACGTAGTGAAGTTTATCTATTATTCAGATTTCGGAGTTGCACTTCTTCTTTCCCTTACTGGAATGTTTTAGCATTTCAACTGTTGAGAGCGGAGGAGTTGTATTTTAAATTGGAAAAGTGCATATGAGATAAATGCATTGTACATTTAGAGCTGTCAGTGTACTGTTTTTACCTCAAGGAGGTTATAGCCTGTCTGTCTTGTGTATTGTTTGTACTGTAGAAATGGCTTTATTTTGGGAACATCTAATGATCTAATTTTTGGAAGCTGTGCATGCTGATTTTGTCATGTGTGTATGAGCATAAAAGTCTAGAGTAATCTGGAGTCATGTTACAGGCTTGCAAAACTGGCAACCCTGCCTTGCACTCATAGAAAAGCAGTACTATAATAGATAATATCCACATAGATAAGAGGTTGAACCTTAAAATTTGCATTTGCTTCTCCCTTATTAATAAATCATTTAATAAATTTTGAAGGATTTTTTTTTTTTTGCAGTAACTTATTATTTGGAAGTCAATCTCATGTCGCAAAATTCACAAAAATTAGCTCTTTGTGAAAAGAAACACTTCTGCAGTATGGTGCGTTAGCATGTACTATATGTGTATATGTCTGTCATGTATTTTATATGTATAGCTTCCTACCGTGTATACATGTCTGTTATGTGTACTGAATGTATACTTGTCAATTATTTGTACTGTACTGTATTCTGTTTGCATCACTCTTCCTGTCATGCTTTCTATGTGTATACATGTCTCTCCTGTACTGTATATTAAATGTGTACCTGTGTGTCAAGGTCTGTGTTATGTGTACATCTAACATCCTTGGTTTGCCGTGACATGCTTACCTGGACTATCCAGTCCTTTCATGTGACGTCATCTTCACCTCCAGATGTTCTTAAACTACATGCTGTCAAAGTCCTGACCCATGTTCACACACACTCACAGTCACACAGTGTGTCAGATTTCTTTTATCAAGAGACAGAAATAAATTTTACTGGACAATACAACTTCGCTCTTTATTGTTTATTTTTAAAATGCTGTGTCTCCTTTAAGATGCATAGTTTCAAATAATGCTTGCTTCTTTCGTTTCCTTCTCTCTCTTTCTCTCACTCTCTCTCTCTCTCTCTTTCTCTCTTACTCCCAGTATCTTTCTGTTTTCTTTAATTCTGTTTTTCCCTATCTCTGCCTGCCTGCCTGCCTGCCTGCCTGCCTGCCTGCCTGCCTGCCTGCCTGCCTGTCTGTTTTCCTGCCTGCCCGCCTGTCTCTCTGTCTGTCCAAACTGAATGCATGGTGACTATGGAAATAAACGTCAGATATAGAGCATGCCATTGTAGTGACGGTTATATCTAACATGCTATCAAGAAACAAGTCTTCACGTAACTTTTATACTTTTCTCGAGGAGGTCAGGAGACTTGGGCGGAGAAGGAGGAGAAAGGAGGAATACCATTATTTTCCTGGCGTGCGATGTTAAAAAGAAGGGTGAACCAACGAATGATCACCAGTTTGCCAATGTCTCAACGGAACGAAAGGACAATGGTATCGGTGTTGGATTGACGAAGGTAAACCAGTGTGATACAAGCGTAAACTACATAAATGATGCTGCTTTGTGACAGGCACTTAAAGCCACTGGTCACCCATATAAAAAAGGTTCTTTGGTTCTCTTCCTTTATTCTTTTAAAATTTCAGTAAGAGTGAGCCCCAAGTCAGTCAGCAAGACTGAGTGCAGGTCAATCAATTGCCAACTAAACTATCATACGAACCGTCAATCTACCTCCAACCAACCAACCAACCAACCAACCAACCAACCAACCAACCAATCAACCAACCAACCAACCAAGCCAAGCAACAAACAAGCAAACAAACAAACCGACGAACAAATCAACGAACAAGTAAAAATCAAAGAAACAGTTTTTATTTAGTTGTTTTTCTTATGTTATGTGATTGTTAGCAACTATTTATCACAATTACCACATTACGTGTATTGTGGAAAACGCATTTTTTTCTAGAACACATTCATTAATCTGATACGTGTCAGAAGTCCACTCTTTCCACGAAATGGTATGTACATTGGTAACTTTCTGAGCTATCTTTGTCACACACTAACACAGAGAACGTATTTTCAGGAACGTCAATTTAATTTGAAAGGCATAATTCTTTGGTTGTTTTTTTTTTTTCTGTTTTTTGTTTGGATATTCACTTTTTTTCACCAGCCAAGTATCATGTGAGTTACTTGTTAAGGCAACATTTGACAATCCATAACTAGTTAAAAAGATGCCGTTTTTAGCTTTGACATTATAACAATATTAATCCGTTCACTATCTCATGTTTTGTTCTTTGTGTGCTTATGAGCCTGTAAGTAGGAGCAGTGGAATAAGACATATGGGTGCGTCAGGAATGACATGACAATACACAACTTCGGGAATATTTTCTATATGAGCGCCATATGTAGACTAGCGAAGGGGTTAATAACATTAAGTCTGTATCAAATTTGATCGTGGCTTTTTCAGATCAGAGGAAACAGTACTATAGGCGTAATACAAGGTTGAAACGGAGCACTAAGTAATAGAAATCAAGTAGGATAAAGTGGAAAGTGCTGAAGAAGACAAATGCAGAGAAAAAATGAGAGAAGGAAAGAAAGTGATGTGGTGGGAATCGAACCCGCGACCTCTGCGTCGGCACCCATCGCCTTGCCGTCAGTTCGGATTCAGGTAGACGTCTATACACGACCACGCCGCCACTCAAAAAAAAAGTGGCTTAGTGGCCGGGGTCTTTCCCGAAGCCGAACAGAAGACTAGCAGTCATAGCGCTAGGTACGAGACACACACACACCACAAGCTTCCCCGCCCCCCTCTTCAACCAAAGGCCGTTAGGCTTCTTTTGGTAACTCAACAAGACAAACACACAGACGTACACACAACATTAAACATTCAATACCACAGGACTTGAAGTAAAGACACCCCCTAAACGGTAAGGCCTAATGCACAATAACGCTTGTAGATTCTGAAACTGCAGGGTTACAGTGAGGTAATAATCACTAAAACATAATAAAATGAGCAAGGTTGAAAAAAACAAAACAATGCAAATCTCCCACACAAGTGGACTGAGGGTGTTTACGGAAGGACCAAAGACGTAACACATGTACAAGTTCCCTAGACATGTACACACATCTTAGATAATATGAACACACTCCCACAGGATGGCACGGTGGATTGTGAGCGTCCAGGTCTAAACTGCATCCAAGTCTGAACCGTAACCTCTTACTCTTAGAATGAGGAGCTTATTTGTGGCTCTGAAAAGAGCCGTGAAAAACAAAGCAAAAAAAAAAAGTGTGGTCTGACCGTCTCTCCTGCCTGTGACGTCACATCCGTTTCATCGCATCTTGACGTCACACTGCATCTGCCGAGCTGTCCGATGTCGCCCCGCTGTTTCATTCATTTCGTCTTGCAGTATCTAAAGGTCGGCTTTCTTTTCATTTTCTTGATGCTTCTGCCCTTTGATGGCTTCTTTTTTCGGTTCTTCCCATTTCCTGTAGTCACTTGATTGCTGACCCACTGACTTTGACGATGTCTTTGTTGCTTCGGCCTGCTCCGTTTTCCTGTGAAAATGGGAATTCCGTCCCCTTGAACGTAACGCCCATACAAGCCTGCCTTGACAGCCCAGACGGGACGCGCGATGGCGCCCAACTTCAAGCCAACGATCATGGCTTGTCGCAGATCTGTGGATTCGCTGATGATGCCAGCGGAACACAACATCTTCCTGATGTCTTTAAGACTAGACCCATTCTTGTCATTCAGGGTGGCAATCGCCAGGACGATCAGTTGAACCAAGATGGCTACCGGAAGTTCAGTCTCGTGTCCCTCACCTGTCAACTCCTGGGTGTTATTCACGTTTCTGTTCCCTAGCAGAAGATCCAGCTTGATTTTTTGTGCTTCTGGTGGCTGAGCGTGCTTAGAGGTGTGTGGACGCAGCATGACTGATCTTGATTGTCTTTAGTATGGGAAAAAGGAGCCTAGTTAGGGAGTGCAGACTTTGTGACGTAATCGAAGACAGCAGGACGTGAAGCGGTCGAACGGATCTCAGTCAGTGAAGAATGAGATCATATCCACACAGCGGACCTCCGAGGGAAGAGACCAGACACTTGACTAGTCTTGGCATAAGAAGGCAATGAACGCTCCTGTAATGTTAAAAGGTCATAGGCTACCACTGCCACATTTCATTGGTAGGTCTACGCTATGGGCTAACAAGTATTTACATAGATGGGAACTGTCTGGGCTAATAATATAGTAGTATAATAATTTCTATAACAATAAGATATAAATAATAATAGTAGGGACGAATGAAGGATGTACCCTCTTGTTTACTTTGAGTTTAACGTTAGAAATTTGTAGTGAGAGGGGGGTGACCACAAACGACCGTGTGCTGGTCATTACATCACATTTCACAAACTTTGATTCCCCGCTTCTAATTCCATTTCGGACCCAAAGACAAGAGTCAATTTCTGTCATGTCCGGAGGAATTCTCTACACCCTTACACCCCCTCCCCTGGTATGTTAGAGAGTATCACATGATGTCAGGATATAATGACGAGTAAGACGGAGGCGGCGTTTCCGCGTAAGGAGGAGGAGGGGACTCAAGCAGACCAGAAAGATCGGGTAGAGAGGAGTGTCTGGTATGCAACTGTCTTGATGTTGGTAACGGTCCTGCCGTTGGCGGTGGTATGCTAGAGATCAAGGTGGCTGGCGAAAGAAAGCGGAAGTATTGTATGGAAACTGTAGCCCTACCTCCAACCAGAGACACAGTTGGTGCTGTGTTTAGGTTAAGAGGTGAAGACGATGTGGCTATTGTGCTATTTGTGGCCGTTGTCGTTGATATGGCTGTAGCAGTTGTAAATGCTGTCGAGGAAATTGTCGCAGAAGTTGGCGAGCCATGACGCTGGGACGGGCTATAAAGAGGAGGTGGTGGTGAATGCATTAGGTCAGGGGTCACAGTATCAACATGCTGTTCATTATGATCATCATTGCCAGGATATGGCGGAGCGGAAGATGAAAGTAAGGGCGAGTAACAGCCTCTATGACATGCAGATAAAGGTATTAGAGAATTATCTTCCACTGTCTCTAAATTAGTGCTCTCCCTGCTCTCGCCACCCTCGGCAGGCCTAGGAGTATGTAACTCCATTAGCATGATAGTTTCCTCCTGAGTTCTGCCCCCTGAGGAGCTGTTGAGATGGTTCATGTAGTTGGTGCCCCCCTCAAGATCCTCCCGTCTCGTCGCAGCCTGGCCCTCTCTCGATACGCTCCTTCTATCCTGGCCGCGCCATTTTCTGGGGTGCAAAAAAGTGCGAAAGCATCTGTGAAGTGCAAGTGAACACATTTGAGAGATGCAAGTCAAAACATTCGTGACGTGCAAATCAACAGGATCGTGATACAAGAAAAGAAAGAAAACAGTGCTGAAATTTATGAAGAAGGGACATATCGTAGAAAATGTGATATCCAAGGGAATTTTATTAATGAATGTATTTCCGTCTCTTATTTATATCTATGCTTTTTTTGTGTGTTTTTTTTTTAATTCTGCGTCTAGTATTGTCTGCCAAAGTACAACTTTACTCACACAAACCGTGCAACCAAAGCGAGAGAATATAAGATAGACCATCAGTACGAACTGACAAGAGTGAACGCCTGATGTTGATAGATAGGTCTAAAACAAGACATGACATTGTCTGATAGCGACCGAATGAGTATGAATTGACGTCATTTTGTGTATGATATGGGTGACACAGCCGATGAGCAGAGTCTGCTGTCTGAGGGACGACTCCTTAAGACTAAAAATGACGTCAATCAATTCATACACAAAATGACGTCAAAGAAGACCTAACAAACATAGTTCTGTCCATGGAGCTATAAAGAACACTGGAGTGCGTACACCCCTCTTCGCACTCACCGCGGGCGTGCAACTANCCCTCAAGATCCTCCCGTCTCGTCGCAGCCTGGCCCTCTCTCGATACGCTCCTTCTATCCTGGCCGTGCCATTTTCTGGGGTGCAAAAAAGTGCGAAAGCATCTGTGAAGTGCAAGTGAACACATTTGAGAGATGCAAGTCAAAACATTCGTGACGTGCAAATCAACAGGATCGTGATACAAGAGAAGAAAGAAAACAGTGCTGAAATTTATGAACAAGGGACATATCGTAGAAAATGTGATATCCAAGGGAATTTTATTAATGAATGTATTTCCATCTCTTATTTATATCTATGCTTTTTTTGTGTGTTTTTTTTTAAAAATTCTGCGTCTAGTGTTGTCTGCCAAAGTACAACTTTACTCACACAAACCGTGCAACCAAAGCGAGAGAATATAAAATAGACCATCAGTACGAACTGACAAGAGTGAACGCCTGATGTTGATAGATAGGTCTAAAAACAAGACATGACATTGCAGAGCCGATGAGCAGAGTCTGCTGTCTGAGGGACGACTCCTTAAGACTAAAAATGACGTCAATCAATTCATACACAAAATGACGTCAAAGAAGACCTAACAAACATAGTTTTGTCACTGTTGTATGGCTGAAATTATAAACGCTCTGCTTAAGGTCACTGATCACACATTATCGTGCAACTCGTAATTGAATTGGGTAATCCCGCTCATGGCTTAGTGTTCTAATATCCCCACGTTCACCGAACGCACTAAGGCATGCAAATCTACACACTCAAAATCTACACTCTATTGCATTTCAGTTGAAATGAAAATTAAAAACCCTTTCCTCGTAACCATTTTTCTGGTCACAACTAATCTTCAATCTTCAGGTAAAGGGCCATTGAGAGCACCCGGAAATACCTCCATTGCCATCTGGAGATTTTCTTATTCTGTGAAGAACATCATTCTGCAGTAGATACAACGTGGTGGTTTACAAGAATGAGCTTTGGAGATACACAGAATGGTATACAGTCTTCCTAGTTGCCAGAGGTGATCTAGATATATTCTCGGTCTAATCCTCGAGATTGTTGTTGTCGTTCCTGCTGCTGCTGCTGTGCTGCTGCTGCTGCTGCTGCTGCTGCTACTACTACCAGTCTTGAGGTCTAACTTCAACACGGAATAGACTGTTGGGACCTACCTACTGGACATGGTCATTGTATATACATATATATATCCTTCTTTCCAATCGTTTTCTTCTCTCCTACCTGCAGCAGTGGCGGCCCCTTGCACGGGCCACACTAATGACAGTAGCTATGACGGTCACCAATGAGACGATGATAGCGGCGATGAGAACAAATCGCTCTCTGGCTTCAGACGTCTGGACTGGGTCCGCCCCTGATGTAGCCACTGCCGACTCTGGGAACAGTACGGGATTGGACCATGAAGGTCGGACAAACATCACACAACTTTCTTTAGAGTATTGGCTACTTCTCACCCCCACCTGCAGGCAGACAGACAGACATGTAGTCAGACATACAAACAGTCAAACAGACAGACAAACAGACAGACAAATAGACAGACAGACAGACAGAAGCATTGCAACAAGGCAAAAAAAACCAGACAGACAGACAGACAGACAAAAGCATTGCAACACAGCAGCAGACAGACAAACAGACAGACAGGAAGACAGACAGACGATATAATGTATCCTTACTTGGTACAGCTGTAAATGAAAACACCGCCTGTCCTCTTCTAGAGGCCCCTCTGCCTTGCGAAAGTGACTGGCGAACCCAAATTAAGGTCACACGTGATTCTGACCTCACATGCCATGGATCTAGGTCAAGGTTAAGGCCACTGGTCTGGTTGGCATCAAAGCACAGAAGCAAGGCAGGCTTGTCTGGAGGTTACATGAGAACACAAGGTCAAGGATCCAGATGAGACTATAGTTATAGACGGATCAGTTAGTCCTACTTTACACATACAGAAACAGATTTTTGCAGTCCTGCTGTTAAGAACCAAAGTAAATGTACTGTGGGGTTAATGGTGCTTTACGTTACAGTGTTTGTTTTCTTCTATATTTTTTTGTTTGGAACTTCTTGGTGCAGCCATCTTGTCCTTCGGTTCATAATGGACAATGGGAGGAAATATTCATATTAACAGTCAATAATAATTTCTCGTATTTATGTAGTAGTTAACAGTAATACCGCAGTGTGTCTTCGCAGCAAATTTTCCAAGTCGTCAGCAGAGCAAGCGAAGAGAGGGTGACTTTACAAAAAACTCTTCACTGAAAACAGTCGATTTGAGATTCCTTGTCCCAGCACTTTTTGACACTACTGTAATCATGTAGACTAAGTATGAATATTATTATAGCAAAAAAAACCCCAACAAAATGCTCATTTTGTTTAACGTCGCGGCATAGGCCTATATCCTAAAGATAATGTGGACAGGTCTGTCGTCATGCCTTCACATCGCCGCTTCCAATTCGCGTTCACACACACACACACACACACACACACACACACACACAACACACACACACACACACACACACACACACACACACACACACACACACAAAAACAACAGAAGGACACTTCTGAGTCATGACCCAAGTGTGATTCAACCCCTTAAGGAGGGTGTCCCGAAGTCAAAGGGCCGAAACATTTGCTAGTCGAGGATAATCTTCCACTGTAAATCGTCTGCTGCCTCGCTCTCCAGTTAAGAGAGTTTCCTAACTTCAACTAATGACTGGATTTGCGTAAGAAGCAGAAATTTGCAATTTAGATGGCAAGAGAGGTGGCACATGCTCCCCTGGCCTTGTAGTTGGTGGCATTGTCTGTCACAAGGACGGTGAGGGTTGGGTGAGCAACTGTGAAGATGGCTTTTGCCTCTGATCCCAGTTGCACAGCCATCAGGCTGAGACATTGTGCTGCCAGTGTCTGCTCATCACCTTTCCTTTACCTTTAGAAGTCAAAATACGATTGTTTACCTGCAACAAGGTAGAAAAGGTCACACTGTGACAGGCGAAGGTCACTGATCACCACCAGGATGTCCGTATTCCTTAAATCAGATTGGATGGTCCACCTTTCACACGACGGATGTCTGGAACAGAAATTTATATGGACAGGTCTCGCAAGTTGGGAACTTTCAAATTTGGTCCCTGTGTCGAAATTTAGACCTATAAGTTGGTTGAGCTTTCAGTAGTTTTCATCAGTATATTGTTGAAAGCTAAGAAATTCAGTGCAAAACAAAGCGAGTGTTTTCATATTTTCAAAAAAAAAATGTTACCATTTTATTAGACTTTCCGACAAAAAATACTGAGCTGAGTTACAT
>JAWQUT010000374.1:32082-49043 GCA_033807755.1 Ellobium chinense | reverse complement strand
CTGCCCCTCATTCCCCCTCCCCAGTCTCTGAAGGGAAAAAGAAGCTGAGGACTCAGTCATAACGTAGATGCCTAATCGCTGCTTTCATTACAGAATAGAATTATATCAGACATACAGTGTATCTAAGTATCGATACCTGGGCATGAATGAGTCCAGGCTGTACTATTCTCCACGCAGACGGCAGACAACTCGTGTGAATAGAGTTCACTCATCCAGATCTCTAGTCCGCCCCTTGATCATTCTCTTTCCACGACAAGAGTGAACATCGGTCTATGAAAATATGCAGACAGAGACGTCCACAGAAGGAGCTGAGAAAAATGTCCGTGTACATGTGATAACATATTAAACCAACGGCCTTTTCAAGGGCAGTTGCTAGCGACATGTTAGGCTAAATGTTTAAAGTTGTGTTAGAAAACTGTACTGTTAGCTGTACCTCTTCTCCTGTTCTTTGGCGCCATCATGATGAAGATTTAGACACATGGACTCCAAACTAAAGCTCACTGTCTTTGACCGCTTTTGTGATAAATGAAATGCAAATATCCTTCTTCAGCTATTTTTTGAAACTGGAAGGAATTCCGAAAGACCCACACCTGATGCTCCTGTCTCGGGGGACTTTAGGGTTAAGGGCCTGCCTCGACTGACGCTTATATCTCGTAGAGTTGGGGTTAAGGGATTGAGTTTGGGTTGTATTATGTGGCGGCGCCGTGCTGATACCCCCAGTGACGTCACCGACCAACGGGGTCACTCATCTGTCAGCACGGCCCGACCGTAGGCTATAAAATAAGGCGCGGGAAGCAGGCAGACGACGAGCAGAGCAGATCTTCACCCATTACTACACGTTACTTCCACAAGAGACCATGAACCAACATTTCTGGTCTTTTAACATACCAGTCGATAGGCACTTGACTATGACCGTCGACTAAGAGAGCAACTGAAGTAGGAGTGATCAGTATCGTGTGTCGTAGACGTAAGTTACCACAAGTGGCGTTGTAGGCGTAAACTTTCACGGGAAACACTCTGGTCAGGGTGATCACCATTTTGGTTTCGGGGAACCGCTAATTACGGCAGTCCTGTGCAGGTGTCACCTGCCACAAATGGCTTTACAAGCCAGTCCCTTTTCACTTTGGGTAACTTCTCAAAGTGGATAAGGTGCATCACGATTCTTCTGAGTTTAGATGCCGTTTTTATCAAGTCTACCAGAGTCGTTCGACCTTTGGCTGAGTTGTAGTCGAGGGGCCACTACTGGATATTTCTTTTTTGTGTTGATGTGGGGGTAAGTTCACTCCCTGCATTCATAACAAGAAGAAAGTAAACAGCTAACGGCAGATAAATATAATTAGTTAACTACTCTGTCGGGTGTAGGTCCACAAATAGCCCAAAGAATTGTGTCTATTCGACAACAAAAGGGGACTATAGTACCTGCGGACCTTACCAGAATTTGTAACTTTAGACCCACTGCAGGATTTTGGGATCTAGTGGAAATCCCAGGATTTCCCTCACTACGACCAAGTCATGGTTTTACGAATCCATTAGGTGCTTTGTGAATAAGCAACATAATGACTGGGATCTATGGGTGCCGCAGTTCGCAGCAGCAATTCGAGCCTCAGTAAGACAAACAAGGTACACGCCAAATCGTCTGATGCTGGGACGTGAGGTCATGCACCCAGTTCATCTCATGTACCCAGGGGACAAACCTAAGGTGGCTAACGCTGATGACTATCTTCTAAACTTGAAAAAATCATTCGAGGACGCGTTCCGTACGGCAAGAAAGGTCCTTAGAACCATTTTAAAAACAGCCAAACGGAATTTTACAAGCTCATATTCAAACATTTAAAGTTGGAGACCCCGTCTATATGCTAGATACGGCAAAACTTAAAATTGTTTGTAAAAAACTTTCCTCGCCATGGAAAGGACCGGCTTTATAATAAAGGTCATCACTCCTTACCTTTTTAAGGTTCGCTGGCGCAACCAGGAATTGGTTATGAACCACGATCGGTTAAAATCATGTACTGACGGGACACTAACCACTTGCGTACTTTGTCTACAAGATACTTTAAGAAGAGATTCTCANTCGGCGTCCTGATAATGGGGAATTCATAATTCAGTGTAATAACTGCCTAGAATGGTATTTTGGATCATGTGTTGGGACAACTAAGAAGAGTAGCAAGTCAATTGACATAATATGTTTGTCACAATTGCACTTGATTTTTTGTTTACATTCCCCAGGTTGACGACCGGCACGCCCGTAGAATGGCAAAACCATCCGTCTCGCTACCCGACTCGGGGGACCCGTCGGCAGACGATGCTATGGAGATAGAAATATCTTCACAAGTACCCCAAGAGGAGGTAACCGTATCAGACGCTATGGTAATCCCTGTGGCGTCTGACCCATCTCCGGGAATTCCCGAACTCACTACTAACCCATTGAGCCTAGTCCCGCCCGGGACAACCCTCAGTGGGAACGTGACCTCCAGGGGTCCCCGCCCAGGTCACGTAAGGAGTGAGGAACGACATCTCGAGGGCTCTATGTTCTCCGATACTACGCCAAGACTGCCCCAGAGCGAAATCGTAGATGTCGCTGCATTGTTGAAAATATTGCCGAAGACAAAGCCGTCACGGCCCGGACTTGGGCTAACACGCGGCACACCAGTGCCTCTGGGCAGGGATATTCCACCCCAAACGCTAAGAGGCAGAGGAAGAGGCATTCTAGGTCTCGTAGGACGGTTCTACCGATGGGCAAGACAGCGTCAAGTGAAGCTGCGACGTCCAGAGAAGAGAAGCAATGCCTTGTCCCGTTTGTCGGCTTCCCTTTGCAAAAGCCAAGCGGCATTGTTGCAAGGAACATATTTCTCACGTTTTTAAGGATGAGAAAGAAAAGGAGCCCACGATCTCCCGCGTCCACAACATGCTTGCGGTAATTCTTTGGCTGAGAGATGCTCTGGACTCCAGGGTCACATCGCTGATACAAGTGCGGGAGTTAATCAACACCCAACGTTGGATCCGAGAATTGCAGGGAGTGCGTCTTAGTATAAAGTTCCGCATCTGGGCGGACTTTTTTGCTAGGGTCCATCACCTGCCTCGGGTGAAGGACGAGGAAATGACGCTGTTTCCTTTGTCCCACACAGCAGCCCCAATTCATTGGAGGGCTGTCGCCGTCCTCGTCAGAAAGCTGACCGCTCAGAAGTTACAGGACTTCCTGGAACGGTTCGGGGGAAGTGAAGAGGGGTTCCAACGAGTGAAAGCCGGAACCGCCCCCAACGCCGGGTAGAGAAAGCACCTCAACCTCGACCTCGACCAGAAGGTAAAGGGAAGGGCAGCAAAAAATCCCAGAAACGCCGATACACGAAAACTCCTGGGGATCCTTCTTAGCACCCCGTAGCGAAGCTGGCAACTCCACCAGAGCCGCAACCTGCTACAGCAGGCAGCAAGGATGCCGAACACCAGCGGAAGCAAGATATCTCAGGGAAACTTGTTTCCGGTGTCATTCTTGGGACACTTCCAGGCTAAGTGTCCACTATAAAAGCCACCAACCATTGGGCAGTCGTCCATCCAAAAGCATAGCGGACGTTCACCGAAATTTCCGGCATTGGGCCAATACGTCGAGGTGGCTTCGAGTGGACACGAAACGAATCGGTCAGGCAACCGAAGCGTTACGATATCCCGTACCTCCTCTCTGGTATCCCTGGAGGGGGGTCGAGAAAAGCATCGTGCCGCTCCAGTTGCCACGACCAGTACAAGATTGCCCGTGGCAACTTCCGCAACGGCCTGCGAAGGGTTCAGTTCGCATTTTCATGCGAACAAGACCCTACAAAGACTGGGGCGGAAGATTGGGGCATTGAACTTGGACCAAGTTTATGACTTGTGTATGACCAAGTTGTACGACTGATCCAGTTCCTTTCCCCGCGGTGCCGGATTGCAGAATTGTAGGCGGTGTCACCGTTTTCCGACACATCAAATCCTGGCCCGCTCTCGGAAACGTCTCTCTGCGAGATAACTGGTTTGTGGCGGTGGGTATTCACCCTAAGCAGGCAGACTTTGTGACCCCCGCCGTCTGGGAGAAGTTTCGGGAGTTGGCCCGACATCCTGACCGCAACGCCCAACTCTGGGTGCAACGCCAGGTTCTCGCAATGGCCAGCGTGGAGAAGCCCCTGATATTCCACCTAAGGGGTAACTCCACCGGCTGAGCCACATCGGTTGGCACTGGACATGGCCCAGCAGTACTGCGGGAGCTCCCAGCCCATATTCACACGAATTCTTTGGACTGGGAGCGGATGGTACAATGGACCTTGAAGTTCCCGACTACCCATTTCGGATATTCGGGAAGGTCACTGGCACCCGAACAGACGAACGCCCTCAGGAACCTGTGGGGTTTCAGACGAAACCGCATCCAGTTGGAAACGGATTCACCGTTTCTTTGGGTTGGGCAGGCAGGCGACGCCATTAACACTCCTAAATGTTTGGGGGAGGTGGCGGTCTACCTAGCCGACATCCGACAGGTTTCGGCCCAGGAGCTTCTGCGGCAGACTTGGCAGAACGGGCAGCAGCTATGCGGCAGCCACCGCTCATAGGAGGGTAGCCTGTAAACCAACAAGCCAAGGGTGAGTGCTTACCCCCCCCCCTTCCCCCAATCAACTCTAAAATTTTTCATGTCACGCTGATTCATGACTACTTCCCTACTCAATTTCTATTTAATTTCAGTTCTACTCTTCTATACCATGAATAATGAAAGTACCTACTCCTTACCAAATTTGATTTGTTTCATGGAATCATCTGTGTCGTAATAGTGCTAAGAATTAAGTAGCTAGAGTTTCAGAAACCCCCTGCCAAACACTGNCCGCCAAACACTGTCGTAAAACGTCGCACACCACTACTTTATATAGCAACAGCCTACTTTGTTCGCTTTCGATTGAGGGGGAGCACTCACGATTCGTGGACAACGCCGCGGCATTAAAAGGGTCATTTGTAATTGAAGAACGTTTTTCCAAAACTCGACATGTGGTCTTTGGAAATAAAGGGAAATAACATTAAAGTTAAAGTAAATGCACTTCAAATTGATATTTTCATTTACTGTTCAATGACGTAAAAATTAAAGGAGTGCAGATTTTGAGCTCAATTAGGCTCTGAATGAATGAACACAAAAATGCACGTTTCAATACATTTCCAACTATTTTTCCAACGAAAATGCATTTACTGAGTTTTGAAAAACTCTCTTCAATTCGACTCTGCCCAGATTTGAGTCCAATGATTTAGAGAATAATGATGAATAGTGGACACAGAATGTTGTTTGCAAATTCAAGTGTTATGGTCACAATGTATTGTGCTCTCGAAAATCGACCGAAACATGCATTATGTATCATTACTCTCTGTATCGTATTGTAGAAATAGATTTGATATGCTTTGAGTCGATGTCCGTAGGCACAGAATGTTGTTTACACTTTTACAGTGCTTTAGGGATGTTCATATGCAAGAGGTTTGCTATATCGAAAACCTAGGAGGAGAAAGGTCCTTCTTGACTTTGTTCAGCCTAAATGACCACCTCACCCGTTAATCCTAATTCAAAGCGGGAGAATACGTCAATGACGCGTTTAGGCTTTGAACTGTTGTGCAAGAAATTTGATACTCTAAGTATTGATAAGCTACAAAACTGCAGATTTACTATATAACTTTATTTCGAGTTCAGATTTCCTAGGGCCTATGTGGCAGAGTTAGGCATACGCATAATTGACAGTTCTTAGTGTTACGATCATACTGAATGATAACACATACTATAGAATCAGATGTGAATTTCATCTGTTTGTATAACATGCAATATGATTGTAAACCAGGAAATGCCATATTATGCGCTTGCCTAAATTTACCTTAACGATCCTGACTTGAAAATACAAGCTGTCTACTTTGATTCACTTTCGTTAACTTAAACTTCATCTTGCCTTGCCTTGCCTTCATTTTGTAAATTATACTTATGATCATGCATTCTTTAAAATATATCGTCTCAGTCACAGGCAGATGAAATGTCACAAAAAAGTCACCAACTAACTGGTTCAAATACAATACAAATTTGAGATTTTAGAGATTCCGCAATAACGATGAGATCATTTACCACCGTAAGAATTACATTAACTCTACATGCTGAAAGTTACCAAAGGTGCATTCAGCACCATTGCAGTCATGTAATTCATGCGATGGTAAGAGATCCCATCGATAATGCGCAACTTCTCAACTTATCTTGCGTTATCTAGTAGTTGTTTTCTTCTCCTGGAAAAAAATAATTTCACTCAGCTAAGATGGGGAACTGCCTATGACTATGAGGAATATGTACTTGGATGATTTAGGCATGACGCATTGTTTGTGGGCAGAAGGCAACGATAGGCTTTCAATATTTTGTATAAGAAAATTGTCTCGTATAGAGACCTAACAGAGAACGTTTGCCATAGTTTGACTACATCATTTTACAGTAATGATAGCTGTATGCTGTTTAAATGTTAAAGCTTAAGAGACAGGTGATTCAAGAATAATCATTTAACACTATTTGCAGATCTACGGCCCTGTGGCCGTGTGGTTTGTGAGTCGTACTCAGAAACTGAAGACTTGTCAAGTCAAAAGTTTGTGTGTCAGACTCTTGTGGTGTGGTATTGGGAAAGAGACTTCATTCTTCTTCCCCCCCCCCCCCCCCCNCTTGGCTTTAGAACTGAGCAAATAATGGCGCTGCACCGAGGCGACCAGCAATGGCTTTGTTGTGGATTTCACTAATAGTACCATGCATTTACATGTATGATATGGACTGTTCTATACGTTGTATTATGATCGAGATGTGTAAAATTGTATGGTATTGTAACCCAATTTCCTTAGGGGGTCAATGAAAGTTATGGTTTTTGTTCTCATTTTCATAATAAATCATACCTGGTTGAATATTTACTGGGTTTTTGTACGCGTTGTTTGTTTTTGCATGCACTGACTGAGAGAAACCGCAGAGTGAAATGCAGCAAATAACCTTTAGGTGGGGTCCATTATTCGTCTTGTATTCAAACTGACTATATTTTCCGTGTAGGTGGATATGGTTGTAATGTATGACTTAAAGGACTCGGAGTAGATTTTATTTGCTTCACAACCTCCAAAAAAAAAATCCACATTTTTCATAAAGCAATCTGCAAATGCAATTGTCAAATAAGCAACAAAGTGCACTGTTAGTATCAAATACACAACACTGTGCAATGCATAAGCCAATACACAACAATTTGTAAAATAATTGTGAAATAAGAATGTGCAATGTATTTATCTACTTCAAGGAACTATACTGTTGTCTCCTTCCTCTTTCCTTTCTCCCCATTCAGTTGACTCAGACATGAAGGTCCAAGGGAATAATATCATGTTAAATTGTGACCGTTGTAAATTAAGAATTTAGACGATTTTTTTTTAAACCACAAGACGACCTACTCAATGAACATGGTGGTGGGGGGAGGGTCAAAAGCTTATACAATTAATTAGACTACTGCAAATCTATAACTATAATGTATTTCCTTGTTTACGTTGTCTGTTTACACTTTAAAACACAAAGTCTGTAAGTTGATACTATTATTATTTTATTGTGACGTCAGGGAAGCAAGCATCAGCCTGGATACGATACTTATAAACAGTATGATCGTGATTATTATCATTATTACGATTATTATTATTATTGTTATTATTATTATTACCTAATCATTATCATAAGTATTATTACTATTATATTATTTTCATTACAAATAATTCTCTCTCCTGTTGTCATTGTTGCTCTTGTTGCGGTTGTTGTTGTTGTTGTTGTTGTTGTTGTTAACGTTGTCGTTGTTATTGTTGCTGTTTTTGATGGTGGTGGTGATGGGGTGGGTGGGGTGTAATCGATTAATTTGACTACTCGCTGAATTTTACCATAGTCAAGTTATGTCAAAGCAGCCTACCTCTCTCTTGTATGTGTAAAATTAAACCGAGAAAAAAGTTGCCTTCAAGAATAACCGTAATCCCCTTCCCCAACCTCAGAACATCGGATATAGGCTGGCTAAAGACCCATATAGTTCTTATGTAGGTTAATGTATTGTAGAAACATCCTCGATGTAGGGTAAAAGCTCATGACCACAGTATCAACATTGTGTCCAGTCACGCCCTGCCAGCCTTGCGTCGTGACAGTAGAAAAGGAGATAAGGTGGGACAGAAGACCAGCTGGCTAAGGCCGTCCGTCATCTGCATGGCCTGAGAACAGCTCTGGCACCGTTATGTAATGTGGACAGTACGTATGTCCAACCTCTCACAGTATGTTACTTCACGCACTCAGTTCTTTCTTCAACATAGATTGTCTACAACACCACGGGGAGGAAGGGGGGGGGNGGGGGGGGGGTTCGTGGGAAACGAGAACATTGATTATTCCATCAGTAAAGCTTCTCAGACTGCGTTGATGGGATTGTGACCACTGATTGATCATCCTATGGTTATCGTATGAGTTATATTATTCCTGAATACCCAACCACTGAAAATATTTCGCTACTCTAGTCCCGCTTCACACCTACAAGTGTCCGCATCCCACATTCATTGAATGAAGAGATTTTTTTTTTTTTTTTAATGATTAGATGGTTAAAATTATACTCAACAATAATAACACCACAATCCACGACCAACAACAACAACAACAACAACAACAACAACAACAATAATCATCGGTGTGCAGATTTCAGCAAGACTTGATTGAGAATATATCGACGGTCTTTGCATATAACTGTCAAGGCTAACTTTACATCATATTTGACCTTGATTTAAAACCTGTCACAATAGGATCAATGTTTAGCCAAGGAAAGCCAGCACAATGACCCCATAACGGAAATCAACCCTGCAGTAATACACCTTGTTGAATTTTATTTTTACCGGCCACACCTTCTGTAAAGATCATCGCTTTTTAAAGTTCAAACCGATCCATCCAGCTGTTCTCCATTAGGAGTTCCTTCTTCATCTTCTTCTCCGATAAGTTTTGACCATGCTTAAGACTCAGTTTAACCTGGCTCGAAAATAGAATGGTGCGCAAGAGGTCGTGGTGGGTTCCACATAGTTTGCTCTTCAGCTGGGCTGCACTCGGCCAGATCTTCAACTTTTGTTTGGCGTAGGTTGGACAGTCCTGCAGCATGTATTCCAGCGTCTGTCTATCAGTTCTGCAGACTCTCTGACACCAGTTCTGTGCAGGTGAACCCCTAGACCACAGTGTCTAGCCCTCAGTCAGATGATGGTGGTCTGTTCTTTTCTGTCCAGGACATTGATGCTGTGAGACTCGGGCTGGTACCCCTCAATCTGTACAGAGAAATTACTACGATAGGCACAGTAAAGTACTCAATAATACTATTAACATTGTTTACAGATGGACGTTATTGCAAAATGACGTGTCCAATCTTGCTCNNGCCAACCCCCCAAAAATGTCAACAGTTCCGCCAGGGTTCTCCAACGACCGTACTTGTTCACTTTCTAACTGATTCCCTCCACTTCTCCCTCCTTGCCCTCTCTCTTAGTGACCATCTCCTCCAATGTCTTAACACTGCTGGACGCCTCTTCTTTTGACTCATCCTCCAAACCTGGACGGAAAAGTGACCTCATGACCTTCTTATTTCTGGTCGGCCTGTAAACATCCTCCGGCCCAGGGGTCATTCAGTGCTCGACGATATGTAGGTTCTAAGATGCCGACTGCCACTGTCCGCGTCCGTCCTGGTGTGTGTAAGACTAACGTCACGGTCACTGTGGAGAAGTTTTGGTTTGGTAACACTGGACATTACATCATGAGTACATTGTACTATGCTTTGTCAATACTATCTGGGTAAACTCTAGTCTTAAATCCTTGGGGCGATTGATAATAATACATGTCTTAAAGAATTTATGAAATGATTGGTATCTTTTTTTGCTTCTCCTTTCGACTGTATAAACGGAATGTGTTATTCTACGAATTTAACTGTGATTTGGGAATTTTTTCCCATGGAGGTTAAGGCATTTCCATTGTCCTATCTTTTAAGGAGGTTGNGGGGGGGGGGGGGTGGCGACATGGGGTTATCGGCCAAAGTTTTTCATTATTATGTTTCAAACATAGTCAGCTTTTTCTGACTTTGTCCCTTATTTTTCCTTACCGTGTGCCAAAACATAGATCTAACACACTATATAAAAGTACCCGAAACTTTAAAATGGGATTCTTTATCTAGATCACAGCTCTTTCTTCATAGTTCTTCACCCTGACATTTCCCCCTCCAAAAAAAATGATTTTATATATTAGCGGATTAATATGATTGTACAGTCAGTGATCTGGCCGAATAATAGGTGCCATAAACCTATGTAATGTCTTGCGCCAAAATCCACTAGTCTACAATATATAATACTCAAAGGCGCTTTACATTCCAAACATGGACAATAAGAATTATTACAAAACTACGAACACAAATGCACACATTCGCTAAATATGTCCAGTACAAGCTAGAGCTCTATATACAATTTGCAAATTCACTATCCTAAAATAGGCTATTTTTAGGCTACGCTTTAAATTGGCAGCTGATGTTCTCACTTTTTCTGATAAAACTTTTCAGTGTTTCCACTGTTTATAGGTATAACTTCAAAAGGCCTTTTCACAAAAATTGCTGACTTAATTATGTTTGTGATGGATTATACTTCTTTAGTAACTCAAAAAGATACAAAATGCATTTTCATGTAAGGATTGATATAAATTAATTTATGAATGTGAAGAATTAATCCAATTCTCTCTCCGATAGGCAACCATTACAGCTTTTTATAAAACTGGCTGGATATATTCTGGAGCTTTTGTTAATGCATTAAGTCGAGCAGCCTTATCTTAAACATTCTGAAGCTTGGCAAGCAAAGTGTCAGAAGTGCCAAAAAGGAATGAGTTGCAGTCATCGAGATGGCTCATAAACTAATGAGTGATTGTACAAAGAATTTTTCTTATTTTTAACCAATATTTCTCAGATGGTAATGGATCTAGATTTCTGATTTCATGGAGAAATCGGAATCAAACTAAAGTTCTATATAACGTATTGTACCACAGGAATCAACTGACATTAGTGGGTAGTGCATGTACATTCGATTGTTTCACGCCCATAAGGTTGGACTTAAGCGTTTTTTCTTCTTCTCAGCGTTTCCTTCCCTCATCCTGGACTAACTGACTCTCTCCATCCTAGTGAGTTTGCTGTCCTAGATAAGAAGCTGCCTAAAACTGACGAGTCCTATCTATCTAATCTGAGCCATAGCTGGGGGTGTCTAGTAGTGCTGGTGCAAGTCAGAGCATTGTCCACTCGCCAATGGATATTGGGCATAACACCTGAAGGACTCCACCTACTCCTGTCCCTTTAGTATGACCCGGGATCTGCCAGGCTTGGCTAAACTTGCTAGGAGTAAACTCCCGCCAGTGTGACTCCAAAGATTCCAGAGGCATCCTGCGTCCTCCAATCAATGTCAGGGAAGGATAATATGGAAGAAGGAACCAACTAAGATGATGTGTTTACCCAGACAGAGTTAGAGTTAAAAGATATCTTTCCTATTTGATAGTTTGTACCCAGGAGAATAATACTGTTCTTCATCCATTCATTTTCATCTCGTTGTTGAACATCCAGTCCTTGACACTCAAAGACAGCTGTTAATAGTCTCAGCAGTTTGAAGCTCATCACCCACGATTGATTGGAATATACACCTAGATGTCACCAGTGTACTTATCTGGGGGTCTAGTAACTTCTATACTCGTAATATTGAAACTCAGGTAAATCATCATATTTTTTTCTTCATTTCAATTTTTAGTCCATGATATAAACTATTAGAGATAAAAATTATTAAATATTGAAGATAAAAACCATGTAATGACGCGTTCAAAATTAATATTAAAATGCATAAATATTGTGCCTCCAAAACTTTAATTGCAAAGGCAATTTGCCTTTGGCTTTGAAACGGTTTCCACCTCATTTTCTCAGAACTGCGGAAAATAAATTATACTATCATGGAGGAACACTGGCGGCTATTAACCCCTTCCCTACAAAGGATTAGCCGAATATAATTATGTATGCTTTACTTAGCGAAGGGATTAACAGTATATAAATGGTTATTGCCGTTCTCTTATGTTTTCTTCTCCCGAAAGTGCCGATAGACGTAGAAAATATCCATAACCCTTCATCGGTTGAAAAATATTTTCCATTTGCGTCTGTCTTGCTAGTAGGATTGCCAGATTTTTTTTTCGAGTCTGGGCCAGATCGCTTACGCAAAATAAAAAAAAAAAAATAACAGAGTAAGACTAACTAGACTATGCCTGCACTGCAAAGAGTCTACTGGGGACACGATTTGTACACAAGAAATTTTCCACGAACTATCTGACTGGTTATAAGCTGGCATTTGGATTTACATGGGTATTAGGATTATCATAAATCATTCCACATAGCAACACAATAAGAAATTATTGTTAACTGGAAACAGAGATAGTTCTCTGATTTGTGTTCATTGGGTTATTATGACGGAATCACAGTAGCCTGAAATACCATGTAGTTTAGAGAAATGTAAGTACTTTTCATATAGGAAATTTGTAAATTTGAACCGAAAGTCCAAAAGAACTAAAAAAAAAAAAATAAATCACAGAGCCAGTCAGTTGTTTGGGAGCCAAAGCCTTTTAAAGGGTCAAGTCCGAAAGGGTCAAGTCTGGCAACCTTGATTTCTAGTGAAGTTTTACGTGATACGAATGCCAGTCAGATAGGATGACATAATTAATAGTGTCCAGCCGAGATAAGCGGCAATTATTTAAGAAGGGAGTTACCTTCCACTACGACAGTGTACGACCTCCGAGCTAGTCCAGAGCACTCCTCCTTTAGGTGAGGATCAAATAACCATCCTGTGTGTCATTCTGATTGTTTAATTCCTTTCATGTCTTGTTCATTGTGAAACTTGTAAGCACTCGAAGTGAAAACTGCATTTTTCTTTTTTTGCTGTAAAATTATCCCTTGATGCAATTTTTGAATAAAATCTCAAGTTTTTAAGACTTGGCAAGTAAGGAATGTAATTGATTGGTAAATATAAAACATAACGGATATTAATTCCCATTTTTGTTTCAAATTCGGGGCTTAATTTTCTTACAGCAGATTATATTTTTTATCATTTTTTTTCTTTGTGTAAAAATGTAATTGACTCATGAAGACTAAAATCGTCAAGGAATATTTTTACTATCATAACCTCATGATATATACCAAGCTTGGTGGGGTTTAGTGCAAAAAGTAAAAATGTTTGAGACTACACTATTCTTACGCCTTACAATTTAGCGGATTTTTATTTTATGCTGCCACGAAATGAGGTACAAAAACGCGCACACAATCTTAATATCACACTTTAAAAATGTGTTCCTGACATGTTCCTTGGTTCATTAGCTGCATTTTGATAGAAAAGCAATAATTTAAAGATATATATCTAGAATTAGATATAGATATCTGAATGATGTGCAAGGTTCAGTCCTTATTGTGAAAGTTAAATAAAATATCTTGCCCGCACACACCTCTCACTGTTAGAATGCTTGCTATCTGTTTGGACACTCGTATATATAGCCCAAAACATTTGTCCGATGGGAAAGGAAGTTGGAAGACTGCGGTCTCTTGGTTTCCCTTCCTGGTTGCACTATGTAGAATCTAAGAGGAGAGTCATATAGGTAGATCTCGCTGTTTGTATTTACTCGTCAGCAAACACTACCCAGAGAGTAAGTTCTTTCCGCTTGAGAACATCTAAAGAAGGAGGGTCAGATTTCCGCAGTTTGGGCTTCTAATGGCTACAACAAAATTCCTCACTTATCTGGTAGCCTAATACACATTTAGCCCAGGACAATTAGGGATGAAATATTTTTATCAGCTGCTGACGGCTTCAAGCGATGTCCTCAGCCGAACTGCTCCATGGATAAGAAAGCAAAAGATGTGACGTATGTATAGAACTGTAGAAGTGTTATCAGACTTTTGCATATATCTAAAAAAAATACGATGTCTTGTGCGTAAATCTACAAGACGAAAGTACTGTTTTTTTTGTGGTTTTTTTTAGTGTTTTTATATGTTCAGATAGACAATTTGATTATGCAGTCCCATAAGGCACGTTATGCTCTATATACGAAACGAATTACGAAACAAATTCATGCTAACGATTCTGTATCAAGAATTTCTTGTACACAACTTCTTGAGCATTCTTCTCTCTGAGTTCCTTGAGTAGCTTTTCTGAAAGGTCCGTTACTGACCTTATTGATGGATTAGAAATATGGAGACAGTGAAGGCGTTTCAAGCAAGGCAGCTGCAGAAAATAAGCAGAATCCATGTTAACAAGTGCTTGTAGAAAATGCGAGATGGTTTGGACCGTCTGATGTGGTCAAGTCAAGGTTTGTGTTGGAATCAATCAAAAGAGGCGCATGTCCCATTTTGGTTAGATTAAGTTACTGACTTGACATCCAGCTTAATGTGTGGTGTAGCCTACTTTCATTAGCTCTGTAGGAAAATGACAGTTATCTTTCTTATACTCTGGGCCGATATAGAGCTTTCTGACGTGACAAGAAGGTCAACCTATTCAGTGGGAAAACTACTCAGAAATCGCTATTAAAAGACACTTTTGTACTATTTAATTAATCTAAAACGCCTCATTTTACTCAAATTCACAATAACTGATCATTTGCCCATACAGTCAGTATCTATGTGTATAAAAGTGATTTTACACTTCTTAATTTTTGCAGCAAAGAAAACTTTGATACCAGATGGCCTTATCCACCTTCAGAGCTAGATATCTCTGTTCGTGGGGTTTTAGCATTCAGCGACAAAAGCTTCATTTTGATTGGCTACAAACAGTAGTTGCGTTATATGGTCAGCGCGTTCTATAATGCATTATCTCGGGGACCAGTGGATGGTTACCTTTGATTGAAGCCATTTGAAACAAAACAAAACAAAAATCTTTCGTCCCAAATTCGATCTTTTAACCAGAAAATCTTGATCATTATTTGATCCACGATCATTCATATTCGAATATTATTAGACAATGTTGTACTATTCTCTGTTATATTCCTTGTCTCATTGTGACGTGAATTGTTGTCAGCGTTATAGACTTAGACTAAAAAACGAATTTTTTTTTCATGCAATTACAATGTTGAACATTTTCCTACACAGTTTAATGTGAGCTTTAGCGGAGGCAAAGCATAATGTAATGTATAACTTTGTAATATAGCAGATAGCAGAACTATTTTCAGTACGGGTGAATGTAGTAGAATCTTGTTGTTGTTGTTGTTGTTGTTGTTGTTGTTGTTGTTGTTGTTGTTATTGTTGTTAGTGCTGTTGTTGTTGTTGTTGCTGCTGCTGATGTTTTCGTTGTTGATGTAGTTGTTGTTGAAGGTGCTGTTGATGATGATGTTGTTGTTGCTATTATTGTTGAGTTAATTATTGCTGTTGTTATTATTGTTGGTATAGTTGTTGTTGTTGCTGCTGCTGTTGTTGTTGTTGTTGCTGTTGTTGTTGTTGTTGTTGCTGCTGCAGCTGCTGCTGTTGCTGCTGCTGCTGCTGCAATTATTGTTGTAATGTATTCTCTCGCCAAACCGCGAAAATAAACGTTTTTAACGAATATTCCTGATATCCTTCTTTTCTCTTCTCTTCCCCTTCCCACTTCCAGTCGCAGTTCAAGATGAAGGCTACCGTAGCTTTGTTGTTGGTGCTGGTTGCCATGGCAACAGTAGAGGCGGGCACCATGAGGAAGAGGTTTCTCTTGAAGGAAATCCAACACGCCATCGACAGCGTCGGCGACTTCTTTACTAAAACATACAACTCGGCTAAGGATGCCTTCAACAGTTTGGTGTCAGGAAGTGAGTCTGTCTATCTGTCTGTCTGTCTGTCTGTCTGTCTGTCTGTCTTTCTGTCTCTCTGTCTGTCTGTCGGCCTGTCTGTCTGTCTGTCTGTCTACCTGTCTGTCTGTCTGTCTGTCTGTCTATCTGTGTGTCTGCCTTCCTATCTACCTACCTGTCTGTCAGTCTGTATTCTATCCATCAATCTGTCCTGCAGACCATCTGTCTGTCTGTCTGCTGCCTATCTGTCTGTCTGTCTGTCTGTCTGCCTGTCTGTCGGCCTGTCTGTCCTTCCATCCGTCCATCAATATTGTCTGTCTGTCTGTCTGTCTGCCTGTCTGTCTGTCTGTATGTCTGTCTGTCTGTCTGTATATAATTATGTATGTTTGTCTCTTTCTTCTTTGTAAGATACAAGTTGTAATATATTATTTAATAAAAGAAACTTGGGGGTAACCTTTCTCTTCTCTTCAGTAATGTTGTTGCAGGCGGTAGTTGAACAATTCTAGAGAGGGCTGCCCTATCTTTCTTTCTCTCTCTCTTTCTCTTTTTCTTCTCTTTCTGTCCTCCTCTCTCCTCTCTATCTCTATACTCTCTTTCTCTCTCTCACTCTCTTTCTCTTCTCTCCCCTCTCTCTTTTCTCTCTCCTTTCTCTTTCTCTGTCTCTTACTCTTTCTTTCTCCCTCTCTTCTCTCTCTTTTCCTCTCTCTTCTCGCTCTCTCTTTCTCTCTCTCTTTTCTCTTTCTCTCTCTCTCTCTCTTCTCTCTTCCTCTCTCTTTCTCTCCTTTTCAATACTTTGGTAGAATGAGGAATTTAACTCTGCTAAATTTTCTGTCTGCCAGTTAACTTCGACGCCGCTGTGGATGCCCTGATCCCCCTCATAAACTCGGACATGACGGTGACTGCATGTGTCACCACCTGTGTCGGCGCCGCCTCCACTGTCCTTGGACCAGCTGCCGCTCTCGCCTCTACAGTGTGCACGCCCCTGTGTGACGGGTGGGTCAAAGTTCAAATATTATCACAGCCAAGACTTTCAGACATAACTATTTCTATGATGGGTCAAAGTTCAAATATTATCACAGCCAAGACTTTCAGACATAACTATTTCTATGATGGGTCAAAGTTCAAATATCATCAC
>JAWQUT010000373.1:696784-735208 GCA_033807755.1 Ellobium chinense | reverse complement strand
CTAATAAAAGAAAAAATCTAACTTACGCTATCTTTTTTTTTTAAAAGTCTCTCCATCATTCCTTCTTTCGATATCTGTGTTCATCTTCTACTTGCCATCCCTATCCCCCCTTATCCCTCCTCCACCTGGGCAACAATTATATCTTTCTATAGCCCCCTCCACCCCCCATCCTCGGGGCCCTCTCCAGCCCTGTCTCAGAAGTAGGCCTTAAGTGTACTCTATGTTGGCACTGATTGCTCTTTTAGACACTGAAGACGTATGCACCCAGTCTGAAACTTAACACAGACCTGGGGTGGAAGTTGAGGGTTGATGGCCGATTGGGTGTAAGGGAGGAAGGGGTATTAAAAAAGAAGGGGGCGTGGGTTAACATAACGATAGAACATAAAAATACACTATAGCTCGTTTCACAATAATCCATAGGCGTGTTAGCTAAATATCCCTGTAACGCTTTGACAAAAGTTATTACCAGTTTGCAAGCCCCTCTTTATCAATAATTTAGCTTTACGGAAACTATTTTTTCTTTCGATTTGTTTTTTGTTTTGTTAAGAAATACGCTTTTGATGAAGGCTGTGATTACAGCTCCTCTAGTGTTTACACTATATAAAACTTCAACTCTGAGTTAACGAAAGGACATTAATTTCTTGTTCCTTTCTATTTAGGAGCAAGTCTCATTTGTTCGTCTGAGTGTATTATACTATTACAAGACGTCGATCTTGTACTGAGCGAATGAGAAAAGGCCGAGAGAAGGTTGTGTGGGTTGTTTTTGTCCGGGTAGGAAACAAATTAGAAGATAGTATTGTAACGCAACCAAGCTGACACGAATCTAAATAGTAACAACCTTTCTACCCCAAATGTCTTTTTTAAGTTCTATCCTATTCTCAAGCTTTCTCTTTCGATGTATCGCTACTTTTACGACACTTCTGTTATTTCAAAACGCTGCCATAAAATGCCAGATATCGTGACAAGAAAACCCGGGCTCTTCGCCTTGGAGTTATAAAATACCACCAAAAAAATCTCAGAAACGAGCTTTGTAGTTAGCATAGAGAGGTCATCGGAAAGTTTGTGTTTCTTTCTTAAGAGAGCCTCCCCACCAGATAGATTTGAAGAACTGAAAATTTAACCATTGGAAAGGACATCAAAACTTACTGGTATACCTGATTCAGCATTATGAAGAAGGACCAAAGCCACATGTGACGCCGAAGTGTATCGCTACTTTTGATTTGGATGTCATTATAAAATGCGCCTTTGTCATGTTCAGTGAGAACTGTCATGTTACTCAATGCACTGCGGAATCTAAGACGTCCTCTTCAAAATGTGCATGATTTAGATACTTTAAAATCAAAGCTCTTTTGCGTATTAAAGAACATTCAAATATTTCTAGTTATTCCACTTTAGTTTCTTCCTCAACATTTGTTATGTACCTTTGTCCGAAATGAGCATGCAAATAATCAAACTGCAACACGACGTTACGTTTAAACAAGAAAAATCGCGTTGTTTTTAAACAATTAAATGACTGACAAAGTGGCGCCTGCGAATTTCACGACTATGAGGAAAACTCCACAGGAGAAAGAGGAAAAAATTTCCTGTTAAGACAAATTGATGCATGTAGGCATGCAAAATTATAATCAATCTGGTAGTAGTAGCGCATATTAAGAAATACTTAAGGAAAACACACTACACGGATTATTATGAAACGAGCAGTAGTATTATTAATCTTACAGTCTTACAGCCCTCTGATAGATAACATAAGCTAAAGTATAACTTTCTTATCCGTAAGATGAAAAATTGGCTTGATTGCAGCGCACATAGCCTACATGATCTCTGTACATTTGTCTTCTTCCTATCAAAGTTAATTATCATTTTATTATCAAACAAATAATTGATGGACTACAAATTCTGGTTTAATTCATGTTAAGCAAACTACAGCCATTAATTCCTATGAAACTTTTAAGATCTGTTAAATTCCAGACCGTAGACTCTACAGTTTGTTTCGCTAACAATAATAGGATGTTATGTACTTTTGCAGTCAAACCCGGAAGTAAAGGTCTCTGCTTACAAACAATAGGCTACGAAGTAGGCCAAGGTATGTTATTATAGGCAATTGGATCTACAACGAATTAGAAGGTACTTAAGCTACTGTAGAGATTTGATAAGTTTAATGAAATATGCTTAAATTGAGTAAGCAGGTCCTGTACATTTCGTAGTAGATCTATCTTACAGCAGAAGACGTAGCAGTAGCAGAGATCCCTTCAGCCTTCATTTATCATTACACTGTTACAGTGAACTCACCACGGTTACACTCTTGTTAGCCTTGTTGATAATAAAGTAAGTTAGGTAGCAGATAAGCCTGACAGTGGCTGTTCACGGATTCATGGATGGCAGGAAGATGAAAGTTTTAAAATTAATAAAATTTAAATGTGGAAAATTGTTCAAGTGAACAGAAAGAATGAAGAAGCAAAGCAACTTCTGATCTGTTTAAACAGAGATCTGTATGCTGAGCGTGTTGTCCGAAAATTTTGCAGTAGGCTATTGCCAGTCCTACAGAGGGAGGAATTCCATATGTGTGCCAGAAAGATTTCCGCATGCAACACACCAAACCAACAACATACCCTAATCCTAACCCTAACCCTAACCAAGGGTTAGAGTTAGGGTTAGATTTAGGGTTAGGGTTAGGATATGTTGTTGGTTCGGTGTGTTGCATGCGGAAATCTTTCTGGCACACATATGGAATTCCTCCCCCTACAGATTATGTCCCAAAAATGCATTTCAATACTGAGTTCATCCTCCAATAGTTTTTGTTCCCGCATGGTGGCTTCTAGTTAAGACCAAAGACTTATCCTTATGTAGGCTATATAGTGGAAGTTGTTGAGACTGAAATTGAAAGGACTGGGCAAATTGTTCAGGATTAACAATAGACTGAGAGGACTGGCAGTGAAAACATTGTAGCAGAAGACGGGAAAAAAAGTGCCTTTCATTCGTGTGCTCTATGTGATCAGTGCTACAGGGAGGTAAAAGTTATAATGAAAATAAAAGCAACTGCAAAACAGATAGATAAGAGAGTAAAAACAATTTTTAAGACTCAGTTTATGAAATAAAATTTAGTGAAACAATATAATAACATAATTTAATTAACAATTTAAATACTGCAAAAAAAAACCCTAAATCTATAAAAGTTCAATCGCAGTTTTACAATATTATTATTAAGAAAAGGGAAAATTATATACTTACATCAGGGTCTTAATGAGTGAAGAATTATGGTAGAGGAAAGGGGTGGGGGAGGGGGGGAAGGTGAGGGAACATGCGCTTGAATATCTTCTGAAGGAGCAGGGTTGTGATGCCTTACAGTCTGCCATGGTTATTGGTATAAGAATTAGCATTTTATAAAACAGCATAAGTAGTCTATGCCATGGGGTACAGTTTGAGTGTCTGTTCAAAATGACGTGAATGAAGTTATTGTTTCTTTTCACAGCTGTCATCGTTGAAAGGTGCCATCCAGATATACCACCACCTACTATTTTGCTTTGGAAAATGGTTCACACAAATAGAAACTGTTATACATCTGATAGCATCAATTTTGTCTCAGGCAGTTTACTCAGACCTCAAGGACCAGATCATGGCAATGACAAAATACTAGTAGAAACATTTGAAGGTTTTCAAGCTATCTATTTAAAGTTGATTGTGCTGACACAGATAGGAAGCTTGGTAGAACTTCAAAAGTGATTAGAATTAAGCAATTTGTCTGATTCCTACTATTGATGCTTAAGGCCTAATGTCTAATTGTTTGTTACATGTGTTTGTTCATCAGGAGTCCAAGTAAGCTCGTGAATCTACAGATGCTATATCTACTGCAGTAGATTTGACTACAAATACCAGTCATCATGGGTAAGCCGTGGAGAAGGAACACACCAGCTGTAGACTTTGTTTAGCCTAATGGTTTATGGGTCATTCCATGAACCCTGTCCAGTCAGTTAACATGTAAACAAAGTAATAGCTGGCCAACCTTCAATGTATTTTGCTGGCTGTTTGTTTCAAAGTAACAGAAATGTGTGAATTTTAAAAAATTGACATAATTTCAGTGGTGAAGCTTGTTATTGGAGTTCGGTATTTTCTTTAGGTCATGAGAGTTGGGGAAGACATTCCCCCTGTGTCAAAACTTTGAGAGGAAATTTGTACATTTTTCAAGGGAAAGTTAGGTTTGCTCAAGTAACACAGACTTTGGAATACAGGAAAGAAGGGGAGATCGGCACGCATAAACTGTATGTTTTGAAGTGGGAGGGAATTTTGAAATTTAAGGGGCGAAACACTTGATCATGCAATCTGGAGTAAGGCATTGGCAACTGATTGGAAAGCCTCTCCATGGACTAACCTGTTTAGATTCTAGATCAGTGTGGCTTGATCATGTACAGTCGAGTCCGCTTAACTCCAATTCGCTGGGACCACCCCAATGAGTTGGAGAAATCAGGATTCGACTAACGATTTCCAAGGCGGGTCAACCGTATGCGAGCGAGCCAGCACCCTGGGGAGGTCACGAGGGTAATTCAACAGGGGATGTAACTAAAGATGGCATATTGGGGAAGTATTTTAAATGGGATTATTTCTTTTTCTAAGAAATGGCTCTGAGTAGTAGCTTAATAGATGAAGAGGCCGCCGCTTTTTCCTCTTCTTCCCGGTTTGTCAAGATCGTAGAAAGCGTGCTAACGAGAACGCCATATTTCTCAGCTATGACATTCTTCGACATCGCACCTCTGTTGATTTCCTGGAGCATGTTAATATTCGACTCAATGGAAAGAGTCTTGAGGTTTCTCTTTACAGGATTAGAGGAAGCCATTATTTAGAGGACAAATTCAATTTAATTCAAGTTGAAAATGATAAAGATGAGTCAACCGTATGCGAGCGAGCGAGCACACTTGGGAGGTCATGAGGGCAGCCTCTTGTTTATTTACCGTCACAGTGCAATGGGGCAGTGTATGTATACACTGCTGCCGAGATGTTTAATTATCGATCGATTTTTCAGCACCGCCGAGCCCTCCCGCATTCTCTTCCCCCTACTGTCTTATCAGCGGTGGTGTAATACACACGCCCTACTTATTGTGCTACTTATTGGCACTCGCAGTGTCCAGTTTTGTTGCCTCTCTCTATCCACGGCACCGTCTTGTTTGTTTTTCAAGCCGTCGGCGTTGTTTAGTACCACCCGGGGAAGACGCCAGGAGGTGATTTTGCCTCTGTGGCAGTGCTGAGCAGTTGGATTAATCAGAAATGGGCATTAATTACTTCGTCTTATGCAAGGATAATTAATAGATGCAAAGAAGGAAAAAAAACTATTATTTCTTTTTATTTCGACTAATAAATAATTGGAGGTATCCGGTTTCGACATACATGGACTCGACTGTAATTGATCAGTGAAATTATAGTGGGGTTGCACAACAAAATGATAATGATGATTATAATTCCGTTCCTTTGCTGTTCAAGCTTTCTCATGACTATTGATCAATTTTTTTTTTTTTATGACATGTCATTCTTAGTTCATTTATTTTCTACATCTGAAGAAGGACGCGAGTCCGAAAATTTGCGTATTAAATTTGTTAAATTGTTATAGTTTTTTTGCCTTACTTATTTATTTCCAGTGCGGATAAATGTTTTGCAAACAATGATTATCATTATAATGATAATGAAAATGAAAGTCTGTGGGCAGTTTTCATATGCTGGACATCTCTTATGTCTGTTCTTTTTCATTTCAGGAAACTCTAAAAGCAGACATAGCAAAAGAAAGAGAGAGGCTGAGAAGGAGGAGCAAGACATAGGTATTGTGTTTGTTGTGTTCTAGATTTCATGTCATTGTGATAGTGGTGGTGGTGATGGTAATGGTAGTGATAATAAAGTTTTCAAAACTAATTAGTCTTTGTGCAGACTGGTTATTTTTAGAGATCCAGTATCTCCAAAATGAGTTAATAGACACTGTTCCTACAAGGACAAGCTAAAGAGAGACCTAGAGTAAAGGTACATTGCTCTTATGGGCCTTGGCTTGAGATAGGGTCATTTATTTCATATTTGAGAGCCTGGTTCCGATTTTGACTGAGGAAACAGAAAGAAATAATTTCAGCTCTTGTATGCACTCAGAAGATCTGCTCCATGTTAATGGAAAGCAAATGAGTGATCCCTAACACATGCAGAGGCCTATAGCAAAGATATGCCTTTAGTCTATATGTTAATTTGTTATTGTTGTTTTTGTCATTAATGATCATGTTTATTTGATTAATTCTGCAGTCAATGAATCCAGCCAACCAAATATTTCAATATGGAATGAGGAGAGAAGAGAGAATCTTAGAGACCTACAACTGGCTTACAAGGATCAAGGTACTATTGATGCTGAAAGTGATGTTTGTATTGATATTGGAAGTGATAGTGGTGGTACTAGAAGTGATGGCAGTGGTTCTGAAAGTGATGGAAGTGATGGTGGATGTACTGGAGGTGATGGTGGATGTACTGGAGGTGATGCTGTTAATGTGGGATGTGATGTTATGGTACTGGAAGTGATGGTGACAGTGTTAGAAGTGATAGTGATGGCACTAGAAGTGATGGCGTTGGTGCTGGAAATGGTAACGGTGGTCTTGGAAGGGATGGTGGTGGTGGTGGTACTGAAATTGGTGATGTTGTGATGGTAGTAGTGCTAGAAATGATGCTGGTGTTATTGGATATGATGATGCTGGAAGTGACGATGGTGGTACTGAAAATGATGGTGATGTGGTGGTAATTATACCAGAAACGATGATGGTATTGAAAATGATGATGATGGAAGTGATGGTGGTGGTACTTGAAATGATTATGATGGTGATGCTGATAGCAGGGATGGTGGTGGTACTGAAAGTGATGGTAATGATGATGGGGATGGTACTTGAAGTGGTGATGATGGTATTAGAAGTAATGGTTGTGATGCTGAAGTTATGATGGTGGTACCTGAAGTGATGGTGTTGGTATCTGAAAGTGATGATGATGATCATATTAACATGGACCCATTATAGGTTTATTTTGTTTGTTGATTAAGTGGTAGAGGCAGTAATTGGGCTAAGAGTGTTTCTGTTGCTGATAATTTTTTTTATTTTTCTCCTTAGGCTACCATGAAATGGAATTCACATTTGGCAAAGAAAGTGAACTGGAAAAAAGCAAAGTAGGGTGCCAGAAAAATGCTTGCCACTTTGATTTCATTCCAGTCAAAAAGTTTACTGTGGAGCACCTGCCTGAATGCTGGCGTGACAGTCTCGTGTTTGATTTGATCACCACAATGATCAGTCTAACAGTAAGACTGGCTGTTGGATACACAAGTAAAGACAGACCACCAGACTACCCATTATATAACAGGAGAGGTCAGGATGGTCTGATAGCACTTGGAAGTGGGATTATGAAGCGTGTGTCTAGGAAGTTCGCTGAGAAGGATGGTGGTCTATGTCCATGTCGGACATGCCAAAAGTCTCCTGACCATGCAAAGAAACAATGGGGTGAGTTTGTGTTAACTACCGCAAAGTGTGTAGTGTTTGACACCTCAGAGGCTAAACACACTGAGTGTAAAGTGTTTTTTGATAGCGATGAGGACATGCACAAGTGCCCTTGGCTGGAGGGTGTGGAAGTGGTGAAAAGTGCCAGCGAAGATGACTTCTGCGATGTAAAATGTGTAACACATGATAAAGGTGTGTTCAACAAGCTGGAAGAAATAATTGGTCATTACTGGAATCTCCACGATAAGTTACGAGAGAAATACACTGGATCCAGAAATTTGGAAAAGACAGAGACAGTTGTGGTCATCTCTCATCCGCACGGTCTCTGTAAATATGTGACAGTTGGGGAGGTGACTGACAGAACGGATTTGACCTTCCAATACAATGCGGAGACATGTATGGGATCAAGTGGTGGCCCTGTCTTAGTACTGAAGGAGTGGGACAGGAAGTTAAGGGTGAATGGTCCTCTTGATGCTGCACACAGCAGATCTCAGCAGAGAGGACAAAATGAAAGCACTACATGGTGGATGTAGATCTGGACTTGTTAATTCTATCAATGTTTCCACATTACTACATACAGTTTATCACACTGTTATCATCAGAAACAGTACATATTATATTTTATATTTTTTTCTCTTCAGTAGTATATATTGAAAGCTGCAAGACTTCAGCTTTCCTGGATACCTCATACTCATTTTAAAAAAAAAAAAAGTTTGCCATAATTTACTGCCATTGCTCTTTATCTTCCCACATTACTCAAGTTTTGTTGAGTAAAGTTGGCTCCTCTTAATCATAACCCTCCTGGAGCATGGAAAGTGTTGCAAATAAAATGAGGTGCATTGTCCATTGACTTTTATTTTATATAAAAATCTAGCAATTTGTATGTGGGAAATGCTGCCAATAAGCAAGGGTTACAATTATCTAGATTATGATGAATTGTTATGAATTAATTTGTAGGTCATTTAATGTAGTAAGTGCGCAGAACCTGCCATTGGAATGAGCACTACAGAAGTGTGATCTATTATTATTATGATAAAGCGGAGCCAACTGTACAGTTTAGCAATCATTCATTCCATGGTTACTTACAAAGCTGCTATCCGACCTTGGTAATTTTTCAGGCATTTTCATCTGGGACCATTTACATCCCTGTATCATGCGTAAGTAATGAAATGTTTGCAAATGAGAAGATTCCTGGAAACATCAAATTTTACATTTAATTCCAAATATTTGGAAGTATTGAAATGTTGTAATCTTCAGTATTCTCAACTTCACAATCGCCATCTTCACAACAACAACAATAGTATTAAAAGTGCATGAGCAACAACATAAATATTCAAGAAGTGAACTTGAGAATAATGTCGATGATGCACATGGACTTTAAGCATGTTCTTTACATTCTTACTTGAATGTTAAAGAATGCATCTGTTAGATAACAAGAATGGATATGTAGAATCTAATTAGTTTTTCCTCATATTGAGGTATTTTGTTATGGTATGTAAAGTAAGCTTGAATATTTTGCTGGCGTATGGATTGAATTAACAGAATGGATTATAGGAGTGAGATGAAATGATGCAGATGGAGAAGGAGGGCGGTATGGGTGGTATCAGCCATTTTCACTCACCCATTATAAAATTATATACCTCATTGCCTCATAAAATGCTCCCCGCCTCCTTAATCTTTCCTTATCCTTATGTATCCTTATATGTATGACTCTGGATCCCTGCTCTTCTGTTTGTTTGAGAAGTTAATGAACTGGATGATTTTCTTCATTACCACAGAAAACATCTATCATCCTCCACCTAATAAAAAGAACACACCTCCTATACTTACTGACTAATCAAGCAATGAACAGTTGTATTATGAAGTTCATAAGAGACGCTGTTTTATTCTGCAGCCAGCATATCGTCACAGGCACAGGCACTTCACCTATCTCATTTGAGCAAGTTTTTCAAGAGAGAGAAAAAACTGTCAGGGAATTTTCAAAATTAATTTTATATTTTGTAAACTTCACTGTTTAATCATTCCAACTGATATATAAAACCTGTATAGTGCAACATCTGACTTCTGAAGATTTCTATTCCCAGTATGGTGGGAACACTTTGGTTGTGAAATTTATACTCAGTAGTACAATTATTTTTGTACCTGATTATTGTTTAATTCGTCTTGATTGCTTTTGTTAAGACATTGTCTGCATATGTAATATTTTATATATTATATTTTACATAAGCCAGTATTTGATATGATAATGTTGCTGCCTTGTTTTGATTGTCAATTATCTTGATATTTTTATGACACTCATATGCATTTATAACTAGAGAAAAATAAAGTTTCTTGTATCTTGTATTTTGCTTCTTTGTTGCTGGTGGGAGTGGTGGTGATGCAAGTTTTAAGTGTCTACTGCATTTCCTCTGCATTTTCCTTCTTCCTCATCTCTCATTGGAATCTATCCATCCTGACTCGGTTGTAATGGAGCCCTGTTGTATTGGACATTATCTTAATCCTTGCTTCCCTCTCCTCTTTGTTAATGTTGAAATAACCTTTTCATAATGGGACTGAAAGAGTGAAAGTGCGGCTTCGGCTTCATGGTTTAGCTGCCTCTCCCATGTTCGAGCTTTTGCATTAACAGGGTGGTTTGTCATTCAATGCAGGGAGAAATTGTCTCAGTTATTGTGTGCACACTGATTTAGTGTTTACCAAGGGCCATTATACTGTATATTAATCAGTGAAAAATAGTGAATGCTTGAAGCATCACTAATAAAAGGTCTCCTTATTTATGCTTGGTATGTTCAGATTACAATTCTATTCTCTAAACCCCAACTTGGAAACGACAAGGCATGGTAAAATTTTTAAAAGTAACGCTCTGACCACCCCTTCGTTACTGAACTTCATGTTATCAATAAAATTAGCTTTTCAGTGGGAGAGTGTGGCCAAGTGGCTAAAAGGTTGCGAGTTTGATTCCTGATTATGGTAATGTTCATAGTCATGTTATAAGTGCCTTGAGAGAGCATTGTCCTCAGTCTACTGTCTGTAAAATCGGTACCTGGCTAGAGGCAGTTGAAGATTTTGTCAGAATGCTAATGATCAGTGCCTTTGAATGACAATGGCACTGTATGCTCCATAATGAGCTGAGAAAGCCCTAGAATAATTAAGCCTGTTGGAGTAATAATAGTGATTAAGCCTGTTGGAGTAATAATAGTGTGAAGTCAGGTGAGCAGGCATTAGGTTACATACAAAACTTAAAAGCCACACAATTATCATCATTATTATTATCATCATTATCCTTTTTTTTGTTGTGCCTACTTGTATCTCTCGTGTCTCCAACTTGTACAATGCCTCTGCTATCTGTTATTATTTTTCTGTTTCTTTTTCTTTCTAGTAATATGATTCCTGATCGGTTTATCAGTAACTGCTGAACAACTTTTTGAAGATTATTTGAGAATGTCCTACAAGTGGTAGCCATAGCGCAAAAGTTGATTATCCCACATTTTTTGCGATTTTGGCAGTAAAGAGTTCTGTACATAGATATTGACTCAATCTTGCTATAAATATCAGTTAAATTGCCATTTTTAGCCTGTGGGGACCTGTATCACCAACTTTTCTCTTTTACAAGTCTTTATGACTCAATGGCAACATAAATTTCATGCGTCGATTTCTCAAAATGTAGCAAATGTGGGATGGTCCACTCTTGCTTGACAGTGATCTATGAATATGATACTAACATATGGCTATTACAGAAGATTTTGCAAGTTGAGAGATATTTTAATACATGTAAACAGATCTACATGTATTTGACAAGGCTCTTACAGAATGCCCTGAGTGTTTTTTTGGAAAAAAAACAAGCCTATATGAAAAGCTTTCTGAGTCCCTTATTGCATCACTCATCAGATCAAACAAGATATCTCTCACTTGTAATAAAACTTCCCATCTACAAGTAGCTTCCTTACCTGACATAAAAATAGTGTGGTTTGTAAGCCTTGTATACAAGTTATAATAATCACTAGCATTCTGACATTATTTGCCACTGATTATAACCAGGTAGACTGATCAGAATGTGAATGAAGTGCTTTCCTTACAACATGACCATCAAACCCCTGCCTTTTGATCTTGAGTCTCTCTCTCTCCTCTCTCTCCTCTCTCTCTCTCTCTCTCTCTCTCTCTCTCTCTCTCTTTTAACCCACACACTCACTCACTCTAACATCCAGCGCTGGCAGACCTGGATTAAATCAACAATAAATGTAAATATAAAACTATTCACTAACACTTCGAAAAATCTCACACCACTGCTGAATTCAAATTTAAGTGATTTCTTAGTGAATATTTACTACACTCATACAGATTTCATTTGAAAGAGTTATATGTCCAGTATGAAACAGTTTACATCACACTGAATTTCATAATAAAACTTGCAAAACTGTAAATGAAAAGTGTTTATCCAAAACTCGGGAAGCAACGTTCGTTGAAAAAGGAGTTTGTAGTATATGCAAAGATGTTCAGTCTTTCATTAAAACAAATATTGAGTTTGAAATTTGCACTCTTTTAGGTAGTTTAATGACTGCTGCAGCATATTAGGCTTATTAAGTGAGAGAAAGGCGATCTATGAATTCAAAGAAAGACAAAAAATCCTGTCATCAGGCTGAAGATTAGGGTTTGTGACACCTATTAGAAGGGCAAATCACTGATTGTGTACAACCAATTAATCCGCTAATCTATAAAATCCCCCTTTTTTGGGGGCCCTGCCAGCCAGTGTTAGGGTGTAGAAATGTGTAAAATGACCTGTGATCTAAATAAAGCATCCAATTTTAAAGTTTCAGGTAGAATTTGAGCCTTCTAGATAGAAAAATAAAATGTGTAGACCTATGTATTCGCACGCGGTCAAAACCCGCCAAATGAAAATTTGGGGACCAAATCAGAATTTGAGGTGATCTTTTTCAAAAGACATTTGTGAAAAATTTTGGGCGTTGACCCCCCTTTTTCTTCCCGTTAAAAGATTGGGCAAAAGAAGTACTTTAATCTCCATGGAAGAAATTTCCCCAAATCACAGTGGTATATTTAGAATAACGCAAAATGTTAATAGGGCCAAAAGAAGAAAAAACAATAGGTGTCAAAGACCTTAGTTCCTTCCCCTGAAAAGTTCCGCTACTCAAGAGCCCAGAAAATCATTAATTTTGTAGAGTTGTATGCCCTGCAATGTTGCTCTACTTCGAATTCTATTGCATAAGGTCAAGGTGTTTGTCCACGTGCCCATGAAGAGTTTCACCCAATGAACTGTTTAGTTTCACATGAGATTTGACCTTCACCTCAGAGGTTAAACATGGCGGGCGACCGGACGGTATGGTATATGTTTTAGTCTTAAATCGACTTGTTTACGTGGATTTTCTATGTTTATCATCCATTTATCACGTGGAGGCATTAATTTTGCATATCTTTCTTTGTACAGGGCATGAAACTGGACATTGTCTCCAAGATTTGGCCTCTGGGGCTGACGAAAGCGAAGTGCGAAACGTCAAGAAAGGTCAGTAAGGCACCTGTTTTCAGCACCGGTTTTTGTAGACCTAGACTAATGATCACAGGACGGATGCTTGCATCATCGTTACAGTAAACAGAAACCATGTGGCTTGTCACGGACAATAAATATTGTATGAGTTGAGGTTCAGATGTGCTGTTCATGAAAATTAAAATAAGTTCATGGGAGGTTAGAGATATTGGCTAAGTAATTAGTCGGTTCATTTTAATTTCAATGAAGCTGGCCCCCGCTGAAGTGAAGGTTGTTTTCTAGGACAAGTTATCAAGCATAATAGTCTAGATTGAGAATCTCAGTGTTTTCTCCAGACCATGCAGTCATGTGATGTGCCCCCTAAATTTCAGAATTCCCTCTAAATTAACATTGCGTGCTTGTCATTCTCTCCTCTTCTATCCTGCAGTCCTTTGCCTTATTTGAGAAACACCTAACATCTCGCTATAAACTTGCAAATCCCTGCTAAAATTCAAGACAAGAAAGAAATATTTTCCTCCACTCATATGACCTGGAGAAAACCCTGGAATCTAGATCTAGACTAGTCAAGGTATGGGATAGACCACATCCAGTCACAAAAATTGGTTGATAATCATATGATACTGTTAGACTCTCCTCTACAGATGGAAAGAATTAATTGTTTAAGACTGACACTGCTGTCATCAAATTATACAGACAGTCATGATCATGTTAGACTGTGCCATTCTTGTGTTGGGAGACCTGTTTTAGTAGACAAAACATAGTGGGTAATAATTCCTGTTATCATGCAAAAAATTATACAGAATGACAGTTTGCAAGAATAAATGGGGTGATCGCTTGCATTGCAAAACCTGCTATGCCAGGTTTATATGAAATATGAGTTAATGCCTTTGGTTTTCCTATCACCGTGTTCTCTTCATCCCTATTGCAAGCAAACCCCACTAAGTCAGTAAATCTTCTGGACCGAAAAAAAATGCAAAACACTTGCAAAACCTGCAAAGTTTCTTAGAAAACATGATGAGGTCCTGCTGGGAGGAGCTAATCACACATGACTAGGTAGGTTTTGCAAGTGACCTCTTCAAATGTGATTGAAGATAGATTATTAGCAGTTAGTAAGGTGCTCTTGTAACCTAAGAATTGAGAACTGACAACTGATATTACAGGTCATGCCACAAGTCTCATGCACCATGAAGGGCAGAACCTCATATATTTTTAGGAACTGGTTGACTCGGATTTTGCTGATTTTGATTGTTCATATATTGATTTAAAGAGTTAAATACCGTGATTTAAAGAGTTAAATACCGTTGATAAAGTTATGCATGTCAGCAACCTCACGACAAAGATATCAGCTGTGTATAATTTGATCTTCTGAAGAGAGTGGTTAAGTGATTATATTTTTGTGTGACTAGAGTTTCTTTGAACTTGCAGCAGGGAATTGAGCTTATCAAGAGAGCTGATGCTGAGGACCTTCGCACAGTATTTGAAAAGGTAAAGTCTTTGTTGTGGACTCACATAATACCTTCTAATGTTTGTTCACTGCAGTGCATAACATATGGCCAGGTCTTGAAAAATAGATGGCCCAACTGACCTCTTGTGGTTACTCTTCTATGATAGCACAGCTGTCATATCGATACAGTTCATGTAGTATTCATTTAACAGCCTGATGAAAGACTGCTTGCTCACAAGACTACAGCAAATCTTAAAATAGGTCTGGCAGTTCTGGTACCAGTGTTTCTTTCATATATATAAGAATGCACTAACACTTGTCACATCTAGTTTTATTGTAAATATTGTGACGGAAGTGATATGAAATGCAGATTTTATTATATTCACAGTTATGCATATTTGGTTGCCTTGCTCTCAGCACCTGCCATCTCCTCCTTACTATATTCCCTTCTGTTATCTGTGTGTGAAGCCAGCTGAAGGGGATGAATGAAAAGATGACTAAACTAATTATATCCTGTGCATGTTGGTTAATCCTCAGTATGCTACAAAAGAAGTCAATGGGGAAAAGTTCATGACTTATGAAGACCTGGTGCTGCGCTACCTGACATTACTGGACAACAAATATGATCCTTATACATTTAATATCTATGGCTCCTGTGTGGATACCTCAAGAGATGGGTGAGTGAGTTGATTTTATGACATCCCTGTGACATAGTATTCAGGAATGAATTTGGTTCAGAAATTCAAATACATGTTTTTGTTGTTTTCTCCCATTGATCCATCAGTGTTTCACCCACTTGTGAGCAGATAAATGTGGGGAAATGGCTACAAGAGACATCACGCTGTAAAATTTTACTTTAGCAAGTACTTTCTTTGCTTGTTTATTTTTGACCTTGCCAAGAGCCTTGATTTCAATCAATTAACAGGCTTTCCTGTATGTATATGGTCACATGCTAATTACTTGGTTTATAGTGACCTAGGGTATAACTTTCAAGAAAACAAAGAGTGCACTGTCTTAAAGCATTAAAAACAGGAACAAACTGTCAGTACCCACTGACATAATGATGCAGCTCAGACAATTCAACCTTAAAACATGAGATGAGCTTTCATTTTTACCTGAATGAACAATCTGCAGTGAGCCAGCAAAAATTCCTTTCTTTTCAAAGAAAACTGTGATACAGAGATGATGTGCTTCATTTTCACTACTTTTCACAACCACCCTAGACATGGTGATGAAATATATCGAAGGTCTTCGCATTTAACTGGCCAGGCTGACTGTACATCATGTATGAACTTGGCTGGCCCTGTGCGAAGACCGACAATATGCTTGATAATCTTCATCAAACACTCACTTTCTTGATGTCATTTCTCGTAAACATTTATAGAGAACATAGCTAAGACAACAAATCTATAAAAGCCCTCATGTGTGGGCAGGTGTAATTGTTTGGTTTTTTTTTGTTTTTCCCTGTGGTCTCCTGTGTGACTGTAGCATGTTAGCATGACCTGGTGTCTGTTTGTTTATCCTCAGCCTCATATCCTTCTCTGAGTTTCAAGGTTTTGAAGCTCTTCTCTGTGCCCCAGATGCCATATATGCCCTGGCTTTCCAGATTTTCGACAGGAATGGAAATGGTTACATAACTTGTGGTAAGTGGCCAAAGATTGTTTTCATACCCCCACCTGAACTGTGAAAGGTCCACTCAGGATATATTAAGGGAGGAAAGACATGATCGGGACATAATACTAATTTGAAATCAGTGTAATATTTTAAATAAGAGTGTTATGTTTTTTCTAGTTTCATTAATAAAACATATAAAGCTGCATAGAAACTTTGCAAGTGGCTATTTTCTGCCCCCAGGAATATAATGGTAAAGAAAATTGATATAGGAAATGTCTAGTATGTGAAATGTGAAAGCAAATCCATCTGAATCGAGACAGTGTCCTTGGCTGTTTGTAACAAGGGCTTTGCCTGCTGTTGGTAGCGGCTGCAGCTTTAAGGCACTCTAACATATGGTTTAAGCAGGTGTATGCATCCCAGAGTTGAAAAAGTTGTTGAGTTATCTGGCCTGTTGGAATGTGAATTCATGTGATGGCAGAATATGAGACCGATAAAACTTTATTATTATTCTTTCAGATGAATTTGAGAACATCATCAAACACACAACTTTGCATGCCTCCATTCCATTCAACTTTGAGAGTGACTTCATTCGCCTTCACTTTGGAAAAGACAAATCACGCAAGGTCACATATACAGAGTTCACACAGCTCATTCACGTAAGTGGTGAATTGCTATTAGACATTTTTCCAAGCCCATCAAGTAATGTTTGCTAAGCCTCTGTGTAATCATATGGTTAGCTTCATGTTGCTGGCCAGAGATTGTTGATGTGCTACAAATGATGATTGTATTTTGTAGTTTATATCACATGATAGTTTTTTTTTGAAAACTTGGGGAAAAAAATAAAGGAATATTTGCAAGCTGTTTGGATTTGCCAAAACAGTAGAAATGTTATATGTTAGGCAGTGATTGCCATTTATCAGTTAACCTATTCTCTCGTGTACACTATAGCTGGCACAGGTGACTCCACGAGAATGTAATCCATTTAAACCCTTCACTATATATGATGTACATATATGTCCTAACATTTTGGTTCAAAAGAGCACCTGGACATGAACAGTCTGGAAGTAGCATTCCTGTTTTGTATCTGATGTACCTCTTCATCTTATTCCCTGTGTAATTTATTATTTCTGTGTACAGGGGGATAATATAGCCTTAATCATGCATAAATGCTGTAAAATCCAAACTAGTCAAATACAGGCTAAAGAACTCATGGTATAATTTGGTGACATAACACTTGGAAAACATAACGTTGTAAGGGGTTATTGACAATGTAGAACATTGTACAGTTAAAAGAATATTATGATACATATAAAAGTCATTTGGCAGTTGAAACAGTTTTTAATCCCATCTGGTTTTTTGTGCATCTGAGGCATTAAAATTGAATGGAGTTGACTGTACTGGCCTTTTCTTTACATTCAAGGTATTGGTTGGCATTGTATTGTATTGGTTATTGTTGTTGCCTCATGTGCTCTGCAGGACTTCCATGATGAGCATGCCTGGCAAGCTTTTCGCAGGAGAGACAAGAACAACAATGGCTACATCTCTGCTAAAGACTTTGAAGAGATCCTCAACTCTCTGAAAGGTTACCTCTTAACTCCTTTCGTACGAGAAAACATCATCACAGTGAGTAGAAGGCAGTTGATTGTAGGGTTATGAGAGCAAGGGAGAATTTTATGATAAAAAAGAAAAAAAAATGAAGGGGTCCATAAGAATTTGATCTCTGCAGGACCAGGAATTTTACTGGATCCTTGAGGATTCTCTCGCTGTTGGATTCAGGAATATTATTAGTCAGAATTTTATTTCTATGGGATTCAAAAATATTATAAAAATTAGCTTTATCACCACTGTGTTCATGTGTGCATATTTCGGTTATAAGATTGTTACTCTGAAATTAAAATATCACATTTTAGCTGTGATAACTGTCTTTTTATACTTGTCTGGCAATAGTGTTTGTAAAATACATGTTGTTATTAGGTTGCTGGGGTAGCTGGGGAATGTAATTTGTCATTTAAGAGTGTTGTGTCACTGAGATAAATGTCATGTGATCACATCTGATCAGAAGGGCATTTTCATCCTGTTTCTCATTGTGGCAAATGTGTTTTCTAATGGCTGCATGCTATTTGACAAAAGTAACATATGAGCAAAATATCAAATCACTGCTTCATTTCACTCTTGAGAATATGTTTTCAACAATGTTTTTTACAGAGTCAACCAAATGTTTTATTGGGTGTTAATTTGCTTGCCAGGTGGTCTTGGGTGAGGGTCACCATAGACAGATCAGCTATGCGTACTACACAGCCTTCATCTCACTCCTCAACAACATTGAGCTGGTGAAAAAGATCTACATGACTGCCACTCGACGAGACCCAAATAAGCCTCTGCCCAAAGGTATGATCTTTACTTTTTGTCCAGTCAGACTTCTATGTCAGTCTAGACCAGGGTTGCTTGATCACTGGTCAAACTGTGGCCCATCAAGGATGTAAACTTTGCTCACCAGGACACGATAGGCTGTAAAGTGGTTTACATTCAGACATGTTTATTATGAAACATTTGTGATTTTCCATATCTGCTGTATGGCCTTGCACCTCTATAAATTAAACTTTGTTCATCAACTTGTTCATGATATGTGTGTAATATTTGCTCATGCATATGATATGTAGCTCTATTGTAATCAATATTACCAGTATCCACCAATCCCATAACCAACATTCATCAGCAACATGTCTCTCTCTCCCATTACAGAGGATATGTTGTATCAGTCCCAAGAGTTTTCTCAGATCACGCCCTTGGAAATAGACATCCTGTACCATCTTGTCTATCTGCACAACCAGCAGAGGTCAGTCAGTCAGTAAATCCATCAGGTAGTCAGACAGGGTTCCCAGAAATTACAGAAGTTCAGCACGATTCCGAATGAAAGACTTCTTCCCTGGAGAAAGAATACTGAAATATGGGACTTTGTTGTGGAAAATCAAGGAATTTTATTAGCACCAATGAATTCAGAATGAAAAGTGAAAATTATGAATGTCTTTAAACACAAGCTATAGCTTAAGGATTCTGTGTACACTTCCAAGTGAATGAGAAAGAGTTAGATAATCAATATATTTTGGATTACTGTGATTATTGAATCAAAGATAAAATGTCATTCACATTTGCGATGTTTAAGGTCATAAATTTTTTGGACAAAGTACAAAAAAATCGCGGATACTTGGGGAAGAATCCCTTTTAACACTTTGTTTACTAGCTATTTAGAACATCGTCTACAATTCCCAGCTGTTTTCATTTTAGATGTACTATTACTTGCCAATAATCTAAAAGAAATCGGTTGGGAGAGGCAGCTATTTGCAAACCATTGCGCAGAAGACCTCTTCAAGGCACGCAATCGTTAATCATGCAGGTCAGCAAAGTCAACTTAGGAATGGCACATGTAAGAAAGCCATTTAAGATATTAAGATTTTTAACAACGAGCAAATTTAAAATGCATTCTCAATCTTCAAGGATCATCATTAATAGATCTAGAGAGGCTGTATTGGAAGTTGGTAAGCAAAATGTTAAGATCCAGGAAGGTCAGAGAAAACAGGTTTAAAGGATGACTGGGAACCCTTGTCAACTTAGGCCGTCTGTTGATAACGCGCCATTATGGCTTTACATTGATTGAGCATGTTGGGCTCTTGTACTAGTTTTAATGACATGGTGAGACTTTGTAGCGGGGTTGAAGTAACTTTTTGTTTTCTTTATTGAGTGATGTGACAGCATTAAGGTCTTGAATGTAGGTGTAGTTAGTGATACAAGTTTGCGCATGTTAGTTATAACTCTTGTTTGAAAGCTGTACAAGACTCACATTCAGTTACAGCCATCTCATGTATTGTATTTTATACTAATAGAGAGATAATAGAAAGGTTAGCAAGGCCATTCATAGAGATTGATCCCTTTGGCTATGCATGCAGTGAATGTTTAGGTGTAGGTAACCTAGTGCCCCAAGCTAAACTCCAAACCTCCTACATTCTATTTTTTCAGGGGAGAGGTCGACAGAGGAAGGTTGATTTATTTTACTAAACTTTTACTTGCTTGCTTTTTGAAAATTTCGCCTATTGCATTTTGTACCTCATTATGGCATTTTGTGTCATTTAACATCACCTGTGATGATGTTCTAAAGCTTTCTAGATGTGCCCTAATCTTCACCTATATTCGCTTGCTGAATATGTGTTGTCTCAAGAATTTGCCATTTTACGGAAGACTCTGCATGCACTTCTTACCAGAAATAAAATTTGGATGAAATAACAAACAGAAGTCCCTCCAAAAGTTATGTTTACTTGTACTTTTCCTGAGTTTTTAAATGGAGCTACTTCATGGCCTATACAGTTAAGGTACATTATGGCTAAAATATTATTAGGGTTGACACAAAAATGAATGTTCAGTTCTTATCATAATGCAGAGCAAGCATGTGCAGGCTCCTCCCTGGTAGCAAGCAAGATGGCTCACTCTGAGTAAAACTTGCCCATAATCATGCTATATTCCACGAGGATGTAAAGGGTAATGCAGGAGTGCATATGTTACACCAGATTACTTTAAGAGAAGGAGAGGTATGCTTTATCTTAGCATGAGGATTCTGAAGATTGAAGGGGGGGATCAGCATCAATCCCATTAGTACTGGGGATTCAATTGGTTGACAAGATGACATGGGGATTCAGATAACATAGAAGAATTTTAATAGAAACATTATCATGAATAGAAACTTGATTAAAAAGGGCAAATTTCTGATGCAGTTAAGCTTATCATTGGTAAGAGTAGAAAGTTCAGTTTGCAGAATGAAAAAGACGTAATAGAATCAATCTGTCAGCTTTGCCTCAGTGTTTGCCCACTAGAAGAAAACTAGTGCCAGAATTTGCCAACTTGTGCTGCTGTCCATCTTGATGTAAGCCCCACTCATGTCCTTCCTGGTTTGCCCGGCACAACGTTAAAGATTTTGGTTCTTAATTGAATCTGTTACGGCTTACAAAATGTGATTTATTACAAATCTTCAACCGTAACCCATCCACTATTTAGTGAAGCATAATCCTGAATTTCCCTCAGCATGACTTTGCAAAGATGAGGCCTTTTCAAGCTAGTGTGGTTAATTCTGTGCTTATTTTACCTGTGAGCCAAGTGTATTTAAATACCTAATAGATGTGATCAGTAATGGACCCTAAACTTATGCTCACATTTGTTAATTCCTGAACCATCTACACCTCTAGACAATGATTAAAACATCAATACTCACCCTTGTTGATGCTTAAGACATTAATGCTGACTTTGTTGATGCCTAAAACATCAGCATTCATTCCAGATGATGCCTAAGACATCTGCACTCACCGCTGTTGATGGCTAAAGCATCTATGCTCACCCCATTCGATATCTAAAGTATCAATATTCATCCCTGTAGACATCTACACTCACCCCTGTTTGACACCTAAAACATGTACTCTCATCCAGTTGATCCTTGAAACACATACCTTTATCCCTGTTGATGCCTAAAACATCAACACTCACCCTTGTTGATATCTAAAACTACTGCACTTACTCATAATTGATACCTACTTTAGTTCGATACCTTTACTTAGTACACCAATTATGACAGTGCTTAGACTTTCTGTAGAAATGGTTTTGTTCACTAGGACCTAAGTTTTGAAAAAAACCTAAATTAGCTTTTAGCAAGGATGTAATGTTTGTGGGCCCTGCGTGAAAAAAAATATGCGGCCAGTAGTTGCCAAACTGGGGTGATAATCCTCCATTATCTTCTTTTTTGGCTCATGTTCTCATGGTCAGAGGAATTTAACTTTCCATCATTGCCTAAAAATCCTTTCTTCAATTTCCTTACATGTTGCTGTTGGTATTCCTATTGCTGTTGTTGTTAGTCATCGCAGTAGTTCTGACAGTAGTTATAGATACAGGCCATTTCTTGGTGATTAATATCGCTGTCAGTCAGGGGAACTGTCAGATCATGTATATTTATCACGAGCCATTTGCATCCTTGATAGCTTTATGGTGGCCGAAAGCATGTTGTCACTTTGCGTAAAAATGAAACTGCACACTATCAATGTATTCACTAGATCATTCCCATAATTATGTGCATGAACAAATCAATTTGGTTTATAATTCATAACCTATCATTCCTTAGCGGGATTGGTCTATTCTGTATTGAAATACATGTTCGTATGTTTTACTAACATTTTCTCATACAGTGGTGATTACCTAAGAACCAGACTTCTTGTAGAGCCTGCTAATGCAGTGAATCTTAAGTCATTTTATATAGTTCACCTTTCAGCCAGAACAAACAATCCTGTATTTGCCTTGGCCTTAGCGTGACGCTTTAAAGCAGGAATGACTTGAATAGCCTATAGAATATGAATAGCCTATAACTATTGGCAAAACAAGTGTTATGATTGGAAAACAGTGCTGCGAAATAAATAAAAGGTATGCAATGTGGGCCTGTTTGAGCCGTGTGGAGGCCTCGTTTGACCTAGTTTTGCTACATGGAAGCTTTTATTTTAGCTTTTGGAAAGGTCAGTATCCATGTCTTTGAATCCAATCTCAGAGAGAAAGTGATATCATAGAAAATCTCCTTTTCCAACAGACAAGCACAAGATACATGTTGGATTGTTCGTTTGTTGAGCAAAGAGTCCACACACAAGATCAGAAAGAAATTGTAAACATGTCATGTCAGTACTTAAGGGGTTAAGAACTCGCTTCCTCTAAAACCTTGGACTATTTGTCTTGGGGCAGTAAGTTTCATAGGCAATGACCACTGTACCATGATTCCATATTATTCCTAGGGACTGTGTATATAATAAAACTGGAGAGGTTTTTATTTTTGAGATAGTACTAAGAAAACTTTAATTTCACCTTTTTGTTGAATATTTAGATCTTCACCTATTAAATTTGTTTGCTTTAAAGGATGACATCATCAACTGAAGTTACATACTATATTCTGAACTAAGCCTCAGGGCTAGAGTACTTGTCTTAAGTGCGATCACAGAGGACCAAAAAGAAAAAAAGAATTGATAATGCAGCATGTAAACAGAAACTAGAACTTCTGATTGCTGCAGTCTAACCAGTGAAATTTTACCTTTATGGTCTCCATTTCTTTTGTTCCCCGTAAGTTTTGTACCAGTTACTTTTAAGTAAAATCTCTAGGTCAATGCTTGTCTCTGCAATCGACACTTCTTAGTGTGACCACTGGGTGCTTTTTTCTTTGACTCACCAGTACATGGCACTTGCATGTGGTCATGATGATTTTTTATGGAAACCAGTAAAAAAACATTGATCGATAACAACAGATGCAATGATGTAGGGGAACAATGAAAGTACTGGTATGCAGGTGGCACTGTAATGCATCGACTATATTGGAGAATCTCTTTAGTAGTGAAACCAAAGACAGTGCACCTTCCTTGTATCTTTATGCAGTGCTTTAGGGCTTGTTTTTTGTGTGTCCAGAAGGGCTGGAAATTCCCAGTTTATCTTATCTTTGTTTCATGTGAAACCTGATCTGCACATAATTATTATATATTGCATATTTCTGTAATTACTTGTGCTGAAGACTTGGTCAGTAGATATTAGCAGACTTGATTCTATCAAGAAGCAGAGTGTAATTTTTTTCTTTTTTTTTGGTCACAGGGTTAAATGAAGTTTTAAGTGAAGTTTTATTCACTGCAGTTTGGTTTTTTTCTCTTTTCTTTCTTAGAAAAATAATGTTTGGTTACAGTAATACTTGCCTAATGACGTTAACACATGGAATGGTGTAGGAAAAGCTTGAAATTTTCCACAGTCTTTTAATGTGATGTGGGATTGGTTTCATTTCCTACTCATATAATGGATTCATGAATGGCATGCAAAGATCTGTATTGAAAGCACTGAAGGAAAATGTACACCATATAAAAGTTTCATTTCTTTCTTCTCCCCCACCCCCAATCAGCAAACTCATCTTCCCTCCCTCTCTCCTAATCATAGAGCATGTATTTGGTGAGATCAGTTACTTCTGTGTAGCATGTGCTGACCTTTATTGTTTCCATTCCACAGTTTAATGACAATGGCAGACCTAGATGTGCTTTCTCCTATGGAGGGACGAGAGACTCCCTTTAAGATTCAGATGCAAATTGCTGAGGTGAGACCCTCTCATCTAGTTTTCTCCCCATTTTCCCTGTGGGGAATTAACCTACCATTTATCACTGTGGTAGTGTGAGCTGTGAGAAGTGTGTTAAGGTCATGGGTAAACAGTAGGTTACGTGTAAAAGTTGAGGAACATATTCAGGTAGTAGGCTAGGAGTTCAAGAATAAAATAGCTGTGGTGTAGTGGTAGCACATTTTGACTTACAAGCTGAGAGATTCTGGGTTCGATTCCCGGTAGGGGTACGAAAATTTCTAGTGTCGCTTTTTTTTTTTCAGCAGTTTTTCTCAGAATTGAACTTTCACAGTAATTCGGAAAAATCTTGAAAGGACACTTCTCAAGATAATGAGTAGCAGCTTCTAAGAAAATTATCAGACTGGGCTCACATTCTTCCCCGTTAAATATACAGAACAAGAATAGAAATGCCTTCCCACCCGGTTACACTTACAAGATGGCCTATCTGATCTTTGTTTTAAGAAACAAATGGATGTGATAAATGCTTGGTAGAAAAAAACAACAATGTTCTGAGACTACCAGAAAAAGAACTGCATGGTATGTGTCGGTGTGGAGTATGTGATTGTATATGGCAGATTGTGCTTTAATATGGTAGGCATTTGTGTTAAGAGAGACAAAATCTGGATGAAGGTAGAGTGGTATGCAAAACAGATTTGAAATATATTTCCAATTAGGCCCTCAGTCAGACATTTTACATCACATAAAGTACAGTATTATTCAAGGCAAGAAATGAAAAATAAAGGAATACCAAAATGTAATGGGAAATACAAGATATCAGTGTAGAAACTGTATTGTTATATAGTAGTGAAGGTAGTATTGGTGTAAATGGCACAATACAAATGTGCAGTGAGACTGTGTTACACATAATGTGTACTTTTTGTAAAGATAGAGATGAACTTGATACACGTTAGATGTAACTAAATTTATTATCATTTCTTGTCTATGATAATGTCTGGGTATGACTTAAAAACTTATTTGTTTGCATTTTTTCCTCCTGTACAGCAAAAACTGCGGTTGGAACAGGGTCACACAGAAAGAACAGTTCTGTTGCAGATTGCGGAGAGTGCCTACAGATTTTTGTTAGGAGCTTTGGCTGGAGGTGAAGTGAGGGTAGTGTTCTCACAGCTCTCTCTCTCTTCATTAAGCTCATTTATCTATAACTGGCTTTGTCTTATTAGTGGGCTGGCAGAGAGATAGTAGCTTGTCTCTAAGTGCAAAAGGTCCTTGGTTCAAATCTCAACGTAGTGAAATTCTCCACAGATATTTTTCATGGTGTTTCAGAGGCACCTACTTGTCTAGCAAATTGACAGGAGTTCAAGCCTAATCTCTGATATAGCCATAACTGCTGAAAAGAAACCATCAACTTCTTCACTCCCAGGGATCATATATAAATTCTTCAAATCTAACAATAAAAAATAAAGAGAATTGCAAATAAATGTAGCCAGTTTTTTTTTATTCTAAGGAAGGGATAACAGTGTGTGAGGAAACAAGTAAAGTATAGTAACAATCACTGTTTTTCATTCAGATCGAAGTATAAAAGTGAAGAGAAATGCAAATCTTTATAACTGTAATCATTTTTTTACCTATGAAAGGGAAAGTAATGTAATGTGTGGAGAAGTAAGTAAAATGTAGTAACAATCACACTTTTTTTTTCGAGTATGAAGAAGACCATGTATTTTGTAATCATGTATCATTAATTATCGACACAAAAACAACTCACACAATGTAAACTATCCAAAGACAATGAATCACATTTGCATGAAGTTCTCAAATAAGCATATTCATGGTGAAAATCACAAACAGTGTAAGTCTGAAAAATTTTGGTTCTGCTTTTTTTTGTACCGAAGTGAATAATACCACATGGCATATGCCATTACACACTACGTACTTAAAATAGCGACAGAAAGTCTATATTTTGTCAAATGATCAAATCGTGTAACTCTGTAAGTGATGATCTTGTGAAACAGTTTTTTCTTTCCCCTGTAAATTTTGACTGGTGCGACATACACGGTTTGCGATTTTCACCATATCTGATATAAATAATTTTTAAAAAAAACAATAAAAAAAAACCTTTCATTCATAAATGCTGTCGATGTAACACGAAATCCGTTACTTCCACTCAGATACGATAACAGTTATTGGCCCCCTGTTTAAGCCACTATAAGGGAACCTCATGACCTCATCCGTCATGTACTCAAACTCATAGCCCTTCCATTGTAAACGTCAGTCCCATGCTCCATACTTCTCCACTAAGTTCCACTTCAGGAACTCCAATATCAAATAAACTTACGAATCTAGTCCTAACCTTGATTTTGGTGTCCTTACCGTCTTATTTATCAGATTTGGAATTGGTAGTTCTTTATGATGAAAAGGAGTACTTTAAACTACTTGATTAAAACCACTGGCTGCCTTGGCTCATTCAAGAAAAAAGTTAAGGGAATTTTTCTGTGGTCTGAAGAAGATGGAAAAGTGCGATGGCAGAATCATTCTTATTGGAGCAATAAGTGTTAGCATTCAGAGAGCTCCTGCAATAATTACACATTCTTTAATTTCTCTCTTTACAAAACTATGATAAAATAGGCATACGGCAGTGAAGGGGTTAAAACTTAATTCTTACAGTCAAACAAAGCTGCATGAAACCATTCTTTTATTAGCCTCTGCACAAGAAAGCAGAATTCTTCCAGACTTANTCCTTTTTTAATTCACTGAATTCAGAAAGGCATCTGTGGAAAAATTTATAGTAATTAAAACTTTGTATAGGAGACACTAGCCTTCAAGGAAAATGCAAGCTATATTATAGTATGGTTTTGTATCAAAATGAAGCAGGCTTGCCAAAGCTGTTTCATTTGCAGTTCTGTAATATCACTTTGGATTACTCTAGCCCTCATATCCACATACTTGCAAAGCCATTTTCGACACTTCATGAAATTTAGATCTTCAGAAAAAAACAAAAACATAATAATACAGTCAGTGGATAGTAAACAGTTTCTTTTTGATATTGATGTGAGAAGTAAATACATAGAAATTGTGATAAAAAATGTGAGAGATAAATGAATAGAAAGGTTCTGTGTCTCTTTTGAAGGCTGGAGCTTCACAGGTGGTGTTCACCAACCCCTTAGAGATTGTGAAAATTCGTCTACAAGTTGCTGGAGAGATAGCTGAGAAGACTCGAGTGTCAGCTATCTCCGTCATCAAAGACCTTGGCTTCTTTGGTCTCTACAAGGTGAGAGTGACTGTGCAGTGTAGGTTGTGTGAATTGCTGTGCAAAGTAGCTGTGTGTGGATATTAATGCCTGTTGTGTTAAACACGTCAAAGAATTCACCTTGATTGAACTTGACACCTGGATGCTGAAATGAGCTTCGCAAGACAAATGAAGTTGATTATGATATTTCTTGGTTACTTTGTTTCACAATCGACATCATGGCACCTTGGGCAACTCCATGTGTATTTCATCTATCCCAGCAGAAAGGGATAATTTTGAAACACAAAACGGAGCCAGGAACATAAATATTTTTAAGCCCAAGTGGGTACTTTGTAAACTTTAACAGGATCTCCCCTTTCTTCACTTTTCTAGTCCTATCTTGAATTATAAGGTGTAATAGTGGCTTGTGGTACAAAGTTAATCAGTGTATTGCATTATAAAGGGTATCATATCACAGAGAATTGTAACAAGGTGAGTTTAGAAAATGAATCATTTTTGGACTGTGCTTGCTGAGTTTGTTTTATAGTTTGATTTTGGTTTCTTGTACTTGACATTATGAAAAGTATATGTCATAACCTGATGTTTATATTTGACAGGGAGCCAAGGCTTGTTTCCTGCGAGACATCCCGTTCAGTGCCATCTACTTCCCAGCTTATGCTCACACCAAGAAATTCTTTGCAGATGAGAATGGTTACAACTCACCCAGTACTCTTCTTTTGTCTGCCACTATTGCTGGTGTGTATAAAATTGTTTATGTCATAATCTGTTAGAAGGGGGTTGAAATTAATTTTGATACTGTTGTTGCTTTTGATATTTTTTGGCTACTAAATCATTGTAGCTGGATTAGGTGTGGCAAGATGTAAAACAGGATTATCTCAAAGAAATGGGGAAAAATTCTGTTTGGGTCATACAAACTCTTTCTTGGGTCAAAAATATTGAAATTAATAGTAGAGAAAGTATCCATCCTACAAAACAGTTCCATCCCCTATGAAGGCTCAGGCAGAATGACCATGCTGGTTGCCAAGGCTGCTTTCTTTCTTCCAAGTTCATCTGCACTTGTACAGCACTGCCTTTAAGCTTTAGCGCTGTGTGTACAAACAAGGATGTGCTGATTAAAACATCATTCAGTCTGGTATTCCTATTCTCTACTTTATAGTGACTAACTCAGGCTTGATAATTGTCGCATTCACTCCCAAAATTAAATATGACATTTTATTGAATCTAATTTTCACCCTTCTAAGCTCTCAGTGGCCTTTTAACACTGGTTTTTTTTTTCTTTCAATTGTTCTCTCTTCAAGGCATGCCAGCTGCTTTCTTCCCCACCCCAGCTGATGTGATCAAGACCAGATTGCAGGTGGCTGCCCGCCAGGGCCAAACAACTTACAATGGTGTCATTGATTGTGCTAGGAAAATCTATCAAGAGGAAGGAATGGGAGCATTCTGGAAAGGAGGGCCAGGTAAATAACTGATTTATGTCAAGGCCTTATTGTTGCTTAAGGCAAAACTTTCATACGTTAGTGAATTGCCAACAGGCATGGGGACCCCAGATAACAGTTCCAGGTGAACTGATATGAAACAGGGCAATATGGCAACAGGGGAAGTGCAGCCATATGGTGCAAACAAATTTCTTACCAGGTAGTTTTTAATGAGTGGAGCTAAGACAAATGGAAACGAGTTCGGGAGTGTTTCAGTGTTTAAAGCATGGTGATGGGGCAATTCTTTAGTAGTTTTTCTCTTTCCTGAACTTTTGTTGATCTATTTCACAAATTATCCATGTCCGAAAATGTCTGTCTCAGCACCTGATAAAAATCTCTTCCTTCCATAAATTTGAAACATGGTAAAGTGGAAGTTTAGCACCCTGTCCCAATTCAGACAGAGCTGGAGAATCACGTGATCACTCTAGCTCATTAAGAAAAGTCTATTGGTTTCTGTTTTGATTATGCAAAAAAGGGACTCTTTAAGTAAGTGACATAACCTCTGTCTCTGCAGAGATAAAAGCTGTTCTGACATTGTTGGAATTTTGACATTATTTGGGAATAACCTACACGTGACTTTGATTGCATTTCTGATGGTGCATTGTTCCATCCAAAAGCTTCTCACAATTTTTTGATACTTAGTTCCATTCCTGGATTTATTTTGGTTTAGGTGCCTAATTTAGTTGTTGTTATGATATTTGTACACTACACTATTGGCATTACCCTTGACATATGCTAGGCACAATGGTAAATGCTTTACGTGCAGATCAGTTGACATGATCTGGAAAGAAGTTTGACAAGAAATTGGGGAAGAATGGACAAGAAAATGCATGTACACCATATTTCAAAACCGTATCCACCATCTTAAGACGTAACAGCTTCAACCACAGGGACAGGCAACACTGCTGTCCAAAGTTAAAATGACGCACCTAACCAGTTTCTTATATTGATTTTGTAAAAAAATGCATTTTAACTTTAATGAGGGGGCCAGTTGACAGTTAAGTGTACTTAATTTGGTACAACTCTTGCTTTCTAACATGTTTTGGAAGTATTTCTTCTCTCACTTTTTTATTTGTTTTTCCTACAGCTCGAGTGTTCAGATCGTCTCCACAGTTTGGTGTCACCTTGTTGACATATGAGTTGTTACAAAGGTTGTTCTATGTAGATTTTGGAGGGAGGTAAGAAGTTGTATTGCTTTCTGCACACTAGGGACTTGCTTTCTTATTTGCCTGGAAAAAAATAACAAAAAATGAAAGTAGGACTTCTGTCGATCCTCTGGAGAAATTGGCCTACAATGTCATATACATCTCATTCATAAAACAAACATAGAATAGTACACATCATAAAGTAAATATATAATAATATTACAGGTGGAACACATGTGAAAGTCATTACTGATCGCCATGGTGCAGTGTCCTTGTCCCCCCCCAGCACTAAAGCCAGGTACTTTTTACCTCCGAGTCAGATGGGGATAAGGAATAAAGTGTTTTTCCCAAAGACATCACAACATAGACTGCCCGGCCCACAAGTCAAATACAGAAAACTTTACATTGAAATGATAATCTGAGTACAACTCACAAACTATATGGCCATGCTGCCTCCATGTGGAAACACAGTGTCATGCATGGGTATGGATCTGAGTGAGATTCATCTCTGTATGATGTCATTTTTATCAAGAGTATCTGAAAAATAGGTGAATAGAAGACATTACCACTAGGCATCATGACTCATAAAGACCAAGCTGATGTTTTCCTCAGGATAGATTAATCGACTTGATTTTCTAACATTCTTCTGACATATCTTCGTCTTTGCTATCTTACCTCCAGTCGACCAGAGGGCTCCGAGGCAAAGTCTGTCCATCTGGAAGAGGTCCTGTCTCGTAACCCAGACCATGTGGGTGGTTACCGTATGGCTCTGGCAACTTTTGATGGCATCGAATCCAAGTTTGGCCTTATGCTGCCCAAGTTCAAGCCCTCCACACAATAGCGTGACTCTCTGCCTGGCAAGCAGTAGTGTGAATGTTCACCAGGTGAGCACAGAGGAGACGGTCAGCCTCAGACTGCCATGTCTGCTGTGCAAGTGATAGGTTGGTTAGCAAGCAAAGATCTCATATTTCCCCAAAAAGTGATAATGTGAAATGATAGTTTTTTTTGGCAAGCAGCTGTCAGATGTTTGTTTGGCAAGCAGTAATTTGACTGTCCCACTTTGTAAAGAATGCATTGCCTTGATAGGCAAGTAGGAGTCAAAGACTTATTTGTTAAGCATAACTTGACTGTCTGCCTTGCAAGGGATGCTTTGCTTTCATTGGCATGCTGTTTTGGTACACAATCAGTGGTCAGATGTTTGCTGTCAACCAGTAATTTGACTGCTTTGTAAGGGATGGGTTGCCTTGATTGGCAAGCAGTGTCAGATGTTCATTAGGCAAGCAATAATTTGCCTATTCTGTTTGCTCTGTAAGGAAGAAACTGCTAGGCAAGGAGTTTATTGGCAGGCAATGGTTTAACATCTTTTTATCCTGGCGAGCAATAATATGACCCACTTCATTGCAACAGACAAATTAAGAATCTAGGCTGCCAACTTGCAATGATTAAACTATATGTGATTGAATAGTTTTGAGAGGCTTACAGTATGTCAGAGCATTATTATAGGCATAAACAGGCAGATGGGGACAGTGCTTTGGGCAGACGTTTGATAACTCATGGTTGTGCTTCTCTCCCCTTCTGCTCATGTCTCAAGAAAAGGATGAGTGGAGACAATCATGATGGGGGAAAGCGTGTGTATGATGTAGAGCAGGGCAGATAACCAGTGTTCGGAAGAGACAAGATGTTTGACATGGGTTGGGACAAACAAATGCATGAAAGGTACGCATAAGGTGTACAGAAAGGGCATCTAATATATCTGCTTGTTTCTTGGAAATGCCTAAACTGGCCCACAGCAGTTGCCCAATTTGTAAGAAGCTTAGAAAAACTGGAGGCCACTCCCACCTATCCTTTTAGCTGACACAGCACGCAAAGCAACATGGTGGACTTAACAGCCATTTTGAGGTTTAGCTGTAGCTACCAGTGATACTCCAATATTTCATTAGCAAGCAAAGATAGTTTAGTTTTGAGTCTTGCTCTTGCAATTTATCTTTTCACTTAAATCCAAGAATATATTAAACATGTTACTTCTTTATAATCTTTGCTTGATTCTTTGGGTGGCCACATGGCTTATACTAGTCTAGATCTACTTCCCTCATTCCGTTACCAGTAGACCCACTTTAAGTGCCACTGTATGTTTAAAAAGTCTCAAATAAAAAAATCAAATTACAAGTGGTAGCTTCTTCTTGACATCTTGTTATCTTGAGTTTCACAGCCGTATACGGCACACGTTTTCATCATTAAAATGGTGTTGAGGGATTTCCGTGATTCACAGTCATATGACTCGGCTGTGGCCTTCAGTTTATTTTGAGTTCTTTGCCTATGGGGCGTAAATGGTAAGGGAGAGGAAAGTGTTATTGTAAAATGTAGGTAAAGAACGTGCACGGCATACTTATGGATATAGATGAAATAGAAACGGACTGACTTGTAGATGATAAAAATCATTGTCCCCAGCGCCAAGCGCTCTATTTTGCACTATCACATATTGATGTTTCATCACTTTGCACTGGAAGCAATAAGGTACTTGAATACAGGGCTGGCAGAATGCTGAAATTTTCGGAAAACCAAAAATCAGATCTGAAAAGAAAGCAGACAGGTAACACATAAGTATACTGATCTTGGTGTCCAAAAATATTGCATTGGCTATTGCTATCCTTGTTGATTACAAAGGGATGAGACAAGCTGTGAGCCTGCCCTGTGAGGCAGGATTTTTTCAGTCAGTTTTTAGGGTTGTCTTTCTCAAAGAATTAGGCAGGCTTTTGCAGCATATGGCCTGTGATTTTTAAATCTTATAATCACCTGCAGTGTTTTGACTGATAGTAACTTGAAAGATGTAAATGATGATGAGGATGTCTGCTCCACCTTGCCCCTTCTCCTGTTCGTGATCGTGATATAAATGACTAACCTCAGGCAATGGTTGGATCCACAGATCTATTTTTATTTTCATATCCATGCATCCTATGTGATAACATGTAGACGTGCAGTAGATTTGGTTTAGTTTATTTATAGATATATATGCAAGCGTGCTTAGAAGTTGCCATTCTCAGTAACAATGTTCACAGTATTACGTGAATATTTTATTTGATATGATGTGTTACGCTGCTGAACTGAATAGTGTGGTGAGGAGGAATGACCATACATTGTGTAGAAGTTATGGAAATTAAACACTGAATAATATTACATTGTCCGAGTTGACACATAATGTTCAGATTCCACAAAAATGAGATTCAGAGAAAACTTGAATTGCATGCCACCTTTTTATTGGCAGAAAGAGAGTTAATCCTGCGTTAAAGTGTTACATCCTTAAGTTTTTAAGCCTAACAGACGAACTCCTCATTCTGCGAATGACATCAGTATGACAGAATGGTAATAACAGGCAAACACCATTTACAATCTACTGTGAAAAAGCAAGAAAGACAGCACCAAAATGCACCACAGATGAATAGATGAAAGTTTGACTGCCTCAGGCATTTTTGTATATGGAGGAAGTGAAAGAAGTATCTGTGGATTAAATCAATTATATGAACAGTATTTCCTGAGTAAACCAGTGTGCCAGCTGTTTTGTTGATTATTTCACCATGATAAATTTTGGCGACCAGAGATAAAAACTGTATAGAATGGACAGATTGGGAACTTTTCACATTATGGTATGATACAGGTTTCTGAATTCTGATATTGTCATCTGAATTGGCTTAGAATGCTGGAAAAACTTTTATCTGATCTTGCTTGTGGAATAAGGTCTTATGCTTCAACAAGGATGATGTATTGTTGATGAAAGACTGAAGAAAAGGCTGTTCATATTATATATGTAATACAGAGAAGGAGTAAATTATAATGCGTGTATTCGTGAAGCAAAGAGGAAAAATTATGCTTTGTATATCACTGAACACATGGAGGAAATTTGAGTCATGTTGAGTATGTAGCACAGAGAATAAATGACCAAGACATTGTGTGTATATTGTACGTACTGAATCATGCAATTTATATATGTCAAACTGAGACAGACTGGATTGTGCAGTGTATATCATGTATGATGAATCATGAAGTGTATATTTTTTGTAACGCTTAATGGAAGACTGGAACGTGTACTATATAGTGTGTGTGGAGCACACAGGAAAAACTGACTCACGCAGTGAATAGCGTGTGTAGCATACAGGAAAAACTGACTCACACAATGAATAGCGTGTAGAGCATACAGGAAAAACTGACTCATACAATGAATAGTGTGTGTAGCATACAGAGGGACTAAAGAGAGCAGATTAAGTTTTATGTAGCACAGAGGATCTGGTCTGTCATTACATAGGTGAGAGCTGTACACTTTCTCTTGATCTTCATATGTTCATGACGTTTGGTTTGTTCTGTCAGCCGAAATCAGAATTTCTCTGAAATTAGAATTTCTCCTTAGATCATATTTTTGATATATTATCCCACAGTGTCTATCATTTCATTCTCTTGTTGATTGTGGTTACACAAGTATACTTGTTTGTATAGTAGAATTTCTTAGAAATTTGGTGTTTGGTGTTCACCTCAAAGGTACCCCCCCGTTATCCCTCCTATATCACTGTTTCCAGTTTTCACTTCTGTATATGACAGTCAGGTGAAAGAGAGCACCTTGGACAGGGGGATGTCTTGTGTTAGAAGTAGGAAACATTTAAATATTAGGTGTAGATAGTTTAAATATCATGCTGGCCGTAGTGTATTAACAATATTTTTTTTTTTTACTTTGCTGTTGTATATAAGATAGATTTGAATTGCCAAGTAGTGACTGCAGTTATAGATTATAGTGCTGGGGTTAGAGGAAGATTTGTATGTATATAGTAGACTTCAACTGATAGATCTGCTGTCTTACGGAAATAGACTATATATACCAGAATCATTATTATATAGGAGATGCAAAATACCTTCCTGTTGCGCCACTCTTTATCAGTGAATCAATGATGCTTATGGTTGGCTATCTCATAAGCAAGAAAAGCTACAAGAGGATAACCCAGATGGGAAGACAGAGAAAATAATAAAGTACACAAGGAGGCCAGAGGGTGAATTTGATTTGATTTGACCTGTATGGTCTCTTTCCGCAAAACGGCTCAGATGTTTTGAGAGCTTGCACATGGATGGTGGAATTTCATACCATAGTAAAAAATTAATTAGTGCATCAGTACTGAATGCATCCTGAACAGCATTCAACATGCATGCAGAGATAATGTCTTTCTTACGATGGTAAGAGATTCCATCGTTTATGCACACGTTCTCAAGTGTCACAAATAGTGAGTTGTAGTGTATCAACTAGTTTGTAGGTGTGGTTCAAACAAGACTCTCTATTTTATAGTGTGTGATTAAGACTCTCCATTAGGGGGGACCTAATGTGTACGTTGTCAGATTTTGCAATAGTTGCCTATATCAGCAACTAGATAGTCAATGTTGGGAGAAGGATGTACTTATGGATTATTTCTCAAACTGTTAATGTTTTTTTTTTTTTTGTACGTCATAATGAAGGAAGTGGACAGCTAGATTCAGTGCCTCAGCTTACAAATGGCATAGACATTTAAGTAGTGGATTTACTTTTTATTGATAGCTTGGTGCTGCATTTATTGGAAGAAGTTGCACAGAGGCTGATCGATGTTGTTATTGTAAAAAATATGTTGTTGCATGGTTGATTGTGTTTGCTTGTTGATGATTTCATGTGATATTTGATGGAAAAAACATGCCTTGTAAATATATAAATATTCTGTAAACTTTCAGAGGGTAAGCAAATGGTGTCTTCTGAGTTTCATGCTTGAGGTTTGTTAGCAGGAAGGATCATAAGAATACCATTATTCAGGTACAATGTGTCTTCATCATGGTAAACAGTGCAAATCTCAGAGGTACAAAACTCTCTTTTACAGAGAGAAATGTGAAAAGTGTTTCTACACAAAGGTGCCAGAAGGTGAATTTGACTTGATTTAGCGTGCATGGTCTTTTTCCATAAAAGTGGCTTTTTAAACCTACTATCAGCATCAGCCCTCAATCAATTCAACAGGGGGATGACCTTTAGGAGCTATAAGAACTTGAAAAGCAAAGCTTGAGGGTTGAACTATGAAGTCTGAAGACACCACTAAACAAAATGTCCATGCCATCTTCGAAGTTTAGAGTGATGAATACACTTGTGAGATTTTATAATGACATAGATGGTATATTCTATAATCTTCAGGAGAGATGTGTACCATATGTCTACTTTTCAATCTTCATTTAAGAGTGAATTTACTTTGCTTTCAGTATTTGCCATTCACCAGTCATTGTATACTTAACAACATGATTATAATACAGAGGAATCAAGTTTTACTATTTCTGCTTTTGTTGTTGTTGTTGTAAATCTTGCCTGTTAATATGTGGCACTTCTATGTAATCTCCCTCCCTCAGTGATATTAATACATAATATGATATGGGACAGGCTTCTGTATCTTTAATCTTTATCTTAAGATGATATTAATCATGAATGGGACAAGTGCTTTTTTTTTCCTCCATTCTTGAATGATACAACAAGCCTCATTTTTTACAGTCTTGGGTGCAGGGGGACAACCTTTCTTACAATGGCACGATCTTAATTCATGGTATCCTTTCCATCCAACCATAACTAGGAAAGGAAATGGAGATAAACTTCTATACTGCTAACTTACCCTTTTGATCCTTCTGTCTATTTTGTATTTTTGAAGACATGACTCCACATATATCAGGTCCTTGGATAGAATGCAGGGATGCCACTCCTCAGAGAATTCTCTGAAATCTGAGAATGTTGGTGTCTCTCAGAGACTGTTCATTGACTTCACTCTGAGAAACACATTGCATCGAAAAATAAAAAATCTAAAAATATATTTCGCTGTTTGACAGCTCTCAGAAACACAATGCATCGAAAAATAAAAATCTTTAAAATATACTCTTTCTTGTCTCTTGTTTTATTTTTGCTCTAGGCATTCTCTTTCTGTGTTACATAGGCTAATTTTATATAGCTCATGGCTACTTCATGTCTTAGGAACTGTCCTTGTTGCAATGTAAATTGTTGCCTACAGTGACATAGTGTAGACCAGACTGCATGAAACTGGAGAAAATTCAGAGAATATTGCAAGAAATGAGTGGCATCCCAGCGCAAGGCAGTGTAATTGCATTGCTCCGGCTGCGTCTAAGATCCTGTGTATTAATTGTGGATGGGGGAAGTAGTTTTTGTGTCTTTAACCCCTGTCCTCAAATAATATCAATACAGAAATAGGGTAATGGTTTGTTTTGTCTTTGTTATGTATGTATATTAGTTAATATAACTCCTGGCATAAAATGATATTGACATAATATTAACATTAGTCTCAAATTTAATCACTGCCTGCTTGTGTCTCACATGCTAGCTACTGTGTATTGACGTATGAGCCATTCCAAAACCTTAGTCCTGGTAAATGGGAAATGATCACTACATATTCAAAAAAGAGTAATTATGAGGTAATACCCCATTGTTTTAAGATTATGTTGACTTTAGTTTAAGGAGAAATGAATGAAATTCTATTTACAGTTAATCTTGTTAAAATTCAGCCATTTCAAAACTGATTTGCTGTGGGAAAGTGGTACGAAATGAGTTGTAATTTGTGTTGTGTCCTCTTCATTCTTGGAAAGTTACTAGCATTACATATGACAAAACAGTGAACTGATTCTTGCAGCTCCCAATGATGGGACAAAAAGCCTTACAGGTTGCACTGAGCACTGTAATATTTTTCATGTGATGTACACAGATTAAAAAGGAAGCTGCATGTCCCCCAGGAACCTAAAAAAAAAGGATATTTCAGAGCATAACACTAATAACTTATCATGACAAACCAAGTTTGACTAGCATTTTGGAATTGCTTGCATAGTAAGGCAGCATAATGAGTCGTTACATAATATCTGACTTGGCCCTCAAAAAATCCTTTGCTCTTTAACTGCCGGTTGCCATTCTAGAGTCTGGCCAGTTCTTCATTAAACAGGGTATGTTGTTACAGATCTTTAGTACTCCGTTAAACTATATAGTTTTTGCAACTGTTGCTAGTCCTGCTAAACTAATTTTGGTGATTAGTGTTAGCTGCCAGCCACACATTATACATATCATATGAGATAAATATTTTGCCAAGATTTCTGTTCCCTGATTCTTAAGGTTCTTCTTTCTTTCAGAACTAGTGTGGACAGGAACATTCTTTAAACAGGAACATGGATGACTAAAATGCAAACTCATAAATTCATGTACTGTGTAGTAACAATAGTTAGTTGAGATCTAGAAATTAAACCATTTATTCTCATTATGGAATGATGCCACTTGCCTGCACCAAAAGATTAACCATGACCACACAAAAATTCGTCTTGCATTTTCCCCATAAGCAACTGTGCAGGATGCAAGCTCAATGGTGTTCAAGAGCAAGACT
>JAWQUT010000373.1:663117-688325 GCA_033807755.1 Ellobium chinense | reverse complement strand
TTTTTTTTAAATTTCATGTCTGTCCTATCTAGAATCCATAAGTCCTACTTGAAAGTTTTTATCACAGGAATGTCTGATGGTCCTAAATACTGTCTGCTTATCCTACATTATGTAGTCGTTTGATTCTTACGTCCAGTCTTTCGAGTCCAACTTAACTATTCTACCTAATGCGAAAAATGTATCTAAAATACCCCCCAAAAAACCCAAAAAAACTTTCCAAATAATATCTTGAACATGTAAAACAAGTAGTAAGTCAACATGCAAATATGAATTCCATCCAGCTTCCCTCAAGTGAAACGATTTGTCATGTTTATTTCTCACAATTCTGAGCGACAATGGCTGTCTACATCTTAAGTCCGAGCACTCTGTTATTAAATAAGATTGAATTCCACACGATGTAGGATGCGGGGTCGAATGGAGTTACAACAGTTATATAGACTAAGGGTATTAATCCACTGAATCATGACATGCCGAAGCATTCTATGTCCTATCTTTCTCATTAGAAATCAGATAAAGCTGGGCCCTCGGATCCGACACGTCATACGTCTTTGAAGATAGAGGTCAAAGTTCACTTGAGACAGCAGCTAGACTAAGAGTATGAATTCACTGGATCTGGAGACGACACATCACGTCATATCGCCGCAATATTGATATGTCCTATCTTTCTCAACGTAAACCGGGTGTAGCTCAACACCTCCGGATGCGGCTCGTCATTACACAACTTTGATGCTATCGCACAATGGGATAGAGGTCAGCCTAAGTCGGCAATGGTTTGCCGTATCGTACCGCGTCCGGATTCGGTGAGCTGTTCTCATCGTAACATGTTCACATTTTGGTGAGACAGGGCTCTTCAGCAGCAGCAGATGTTGGTTCTTGAAAAAGATGGTAAATTTCTGTACTTGGCATCACAGTCACAGGTGGGAACACACAACCTCCAGAAAATGTTCCGTTTGTAAAGAGCTATTTTCAATAGCGTTCTTAGTCGCGTCGCAGTGCGTCATTCGTGACGCTACTGACGTCACTGCTCTGGTGGGAGCGATTTCGGGTCTCTATGGCCAAACACAAATTCAGACAGATCTGTTGGTTCAGTCATTTCAGGGGGTTCATAACCTCTGATGTACCTGCATTTTCTCACAGCATTCCAGATTTCATCATCTTCCTCCACCTCCTCCCCCTCGTCGTCTTCGTGTCTATATTTAGCACCACTGTCCTTAGCCTTACTGGACTGGACACGACCTGCTTGGCGAAGCTTCCAGACTTTGTTAAATTTGAGCACGTCACCATCCGACTTCCTCCTCTGACTTAGCGCCGCGAAATTCGATTTCTCAGCGGCAGCACCTTCCTTCACGTTTACTCTGCCATCCTTCGATCCTTTCCTGTTTTTGTTCTTTGCTTGGGCAGATGCGTCTTTGGTTTGTTCCTCGCTGTCTTGGTCAGTTTCTGAAATTGAAGCTAATTTATCTGCCTGCCCCGACGCGCTAGGCTTCTTGACCTCAGTCGCTCCCTCCCTTCTTCCAGCCCCCTTCTCCTCATCCGGTTCCTCTTCGTCCTTCTCAGCGACCATGTCTGACGGAAGATTTTCCTTGATGGATTTCTTCAGTTCTTCGTTTTCTATGGTAGCCTGTTGCAAGAATGCTGGGAATTCGTCGACGGCAGACTCCTGCAATCCCCGGATGTAGTAGCCACCCAGGGCTGGTTCCGTAGCTCGCCGGCTCCTGTTTCTGGCGCTGACGAACATTGAATGTGAATCTGCTTCTGAAAGATCGTCTCCCTTTGCCGAATTTTCGTCTTGATGTACATACACAGCTGTGACGTTGTGACTTTTCGCCTCAGTGTCAGATTTTCGGGGTGGGCGTTGAGGACCAGAGCTTTCGTTATCTTCTCGACTGCCACGTCTTCTAGTGAGTCGTGAAGTTTTTGAATCATTAGAGTCAGAGCCGTTGGTCTTTCCCGATGTTTTAGTATGTTCGGTAGAAGATCCTGTGTTAGGGTTACTTCCCCTTCGTTCCATCTTCGTGTTAGGTGGTTTGTCCCTGTCTTGCGTCATGATACCGCTTTTGGAGTTCTTGCTGAGAAGACGCTCTGCTGCTTCGCTGAGCTGATGGGAGGGAAGAGCAGCAATGCAGCTCCCACGGCGCTTGCTTCGAGGAGGTGGTGATGGTTCGAAGAAAGAGGAGAATCCACCTTTGCTGTCAGTGCAAGGTAGAGAACCTCTGCGTGTTTCTTTATGTGGGTTCAGTTCTGAAGAGAGATGGAAAACATAAGGAATAAAACAGTCAGTCATTATCATCATTACCACCATCATCTTCATCGTCCCTACGCCCATATTTTCAAGGTTGGCGATTGCCATTTTGGACCTGACCTAGTTTAAACACACTTCCGGATCTCAGATCTGGAAGACTTTTTGTCTGTTGCTCACCACATCCAGCAGGGCAGTAAACCGTTAAGAAATCTTATGTCAGAAATGTTTTTTTAGGGTTTGATCGTATATCTATCGGACTGATAGATCTCTTGTTTGATGTTATATAAGAAACGTTTCGCTACTTGTTTTTTTCTACCTCTGATTGCTCAGTGCAGTCTTCTTTTTGTAAGTGCTAAAGGTCTTCAAAGCATAATGTTGTTCTAATTTTCCTTTAAACTTTCCCACTGTTTTGTGATGGATTTTTCAGTTAGTGATTTTTTTAGTGATTTTGAAAGGAATCGAAATGAAAGGGAAAAAATGTAGCTGTGGTAACAGCAGTAGTCTTTGTAGTAGTAGTAGTAGGAAAAGTAGAGCATTAGCTGTAGATATTGTAGAATTTGTTGTATAGTAGTGGTAGGAGTACAGTTTTGGTGGTGGTCTCGTTGAATGTAGTATCTAGCCCATGAACGTCACCCTGACCGAAATTCGTGTTCTGACACCTTTGGACCGCCAATAACGTCGCACATGATGGCGTACCAGAAACCTCAGATCTCTAGTTTCAAAATGTTTATTATACATCGTCACAACTGCGAAATATTTATATAATTATGCAATGCACCCATGAGGGCATATACCAGACTGTTGCACCACTTTTTTGTTCTTAGTACTCAGCTTACCGGAGATTTACTATTGTCGAACTTTTACACCAAAGCCCTGTCAGTGACGAATATCAACAAAACTTTGTATTTTGGCTGGAGCTCAGTAAGTCATTATTTGAACACATCTTTTAAACATTATACTGCATTAACTGATAAAGTCCACGTTCGAAGAGTCACGTTGAGAAGCGCAATTTTATGAAAATGAAACAATGTTTGCTTCCGGCGTTGATCTTGGTATCACATTTAAGCGACGATTTACCGAATGAGGAAAGCGAAAGAAGAACAAGATCAGGTATTGTATAAATAGCGATGAAATTGATGATCATTTATAATGATGATGATGATGAAGGTGGTAGTGGTGGTAATGATGGTGACAACAGCAGTGAAACTGACAGTAACACTTTTGGTGCAACCGATAGTGGTACAAACAACAGTGAGTTTAAGTAAATACAAAAGTCAATGTATTTCGCATCAATCTACTTACATTCGTAAAATCTAGTCAGCGGGCCGGCCCTTTTCTCCTCCACTTAACCTGCAAACTCAAAACCTGAACTTCCAGCAGAGATAGAAAGTTCCTCTTTTAAAAAATCACGTCCAGAAATGTCAATGTATTGGGCCCTTTTCTTCTCCACTTAACCTGCAATCTCAGGTCTGAACTTCCAACCCTAGACAGAAACCTCTGCTCACAAATTAAAAAAAAAACCGCGTCCAGAAATGTCAAAGTACTGCTTTTTCTCTTTATATCCAGCGAGTAAGAAGCCAATTGTTCATATCCTCTTGTGTATTTCACGTACTTTCTACCGTTAAATGAGATCAGCATAAGTCTATAGATCGCCACTAAAGATGAGATTAAAAGTGGCGTCATCCGTTCCAGAACAGCTTGTTTATAGCTAGGTCGAGTTCGAGTTACCCGCTTAGTACACTTCAGGTGCAGTAAGAAAACAATGCAACAGATCGATAGACCAATCAGAGCTGGGGAGGCTAGGCCACCCCGATCTCCGGAAGGTGTCGGAGAACAATGACCAACCTGGCAACTTGGGTTCAGTGGAGCGTGCTGGGCAGGCCAAGCCAGCCGTTATTGCCGGCTTGTTTTTCAGTAAAGTAAATGCTTCTCAATTGCTTGTTGTTGACGTGGTCTCAATGACATGACAAGGTCAAGACCGGACAATAAAAACAAGTTCCCAGGTTGAGCAGATTAAATATGTAATTGAAGATTGGGGTCGGCCTAACAATCACCTCTCAAACAGTGGCTTGATCTTAAGAGTACACAGATGTACTTCAGTGAGGAAGGTTTTTTTTTTTTTTTTTAGGGGAGGAGAGGGGGGAGGAGAGAAGGGGTGAGAGGTGCGTCAGTAGCTGTTTAGGTGGGGGTTCAAATAGACCCCCCCCCTCCTCAATCCAGTCCCCCATCTATCCTTCCACATCTACAGCATTGTTAAGTCTACGGTTGGCTTAGCTTGGGTGGTTGGTTTTTTTTTTTTTTTGCTTTTTGGTTGGGGTGGGGGATGAAGTTAGGATCGACTTTTCTTGAAACTTCTCGGTAATGTGGGGTAGGTTGCGGCTAAAAGGAAATGCTTTTATCCAGTGAGTTTAAAATACAAAATAGTTTTATGTTGTTGCTCGGTAATTCAAAAAAAAAAATGCGATTAAACGGAAGTTGCAAATGCGTGAGTGAATGCCGTTAATCGGATATTTGTTGAACTTTACCCCGTCTTGGTCTCTGTTGGAAACGGTCTGAGGTAAACTTGCTCAAACGAAAGAACATGATCGTAGAGAATATGGAGAAGTAGAAAGTCGTTACCGATTAGCTGCAGGCATTCTCTGACATTATGTAGAATGCAGATGTACTCTAATTATACAGCTGCAGATGTGGTGGTGATGAGTAATATTATTAAGCCTACAGGGCACAGCCAAATTAAAATCGAGACAGTGCTTTAGCTTCATGTTTTACAGTACCTTGAACTGCGCTGTCTTGTTACATAGAATCACAATAAGCAGATTCTACGATTTAGTGCATTTCATAAGACATCTACACCTACAATACAAAACAGATCAGTTGGACATAGGTTATACTGGTTACTGATGATAAGAACTGGCTTCCTTGCACTCCGGAGTCCGGACAGACCCTCAGGTGCTCAACCCTCTGCAGCAATCGTCTTAAGGTGTGCACAGGTTGTAAAAGAAAGCTAGATGCTTTTCTTAGCCATTGGACACCTTAAATCCACAGCCAGACGCTAGTCTTAGTATTAATATCGCAGCTGGATTAGGTCCTATGCAGCTCCGTGATGGAATGAAGCTCAGACTGATAAACCTTGCTTGTGTGGCGTACAGTGAAAGGTCGTTAGGGTAAAGAATCCGTTTGCAATTAAGTTAGATAAGTTCGAAATTTCATTGAAAACCACAATATTTTTTGTTTTACATCACTTAGCGCAGTGGACACTGTAGACTATTTATTATAATGGCTTCAACGGCGTGGAACTTCTCGTCGGCTTATCCTGTTGTAGTGAAAATAATTGGCTGACTCGAAAAAGAAAATCATACATGGATTTCTGAAGCTATTGATATGGGTAGTCGATATAATGAGCTCCGTTCGTAGATTTCGTAAATAGAGACCTGTATCAGCCATTGAAAGAGTCATTCAAATCGCACCTTCAGGTCCATTAGATTTTTCTATTAACTTTTTTTCTTTTTTACTTTGATCGTCTGTAGAGGTTCTGTTCTCAATAACCGTGTTCTCAAAAAGAGATGTGTCAGCCATTGAAAAGCAATGTTTCAGATTAAATCTCACACATTTTAGTTAAACATCTCCAATATTTAGCATTCGGATGTTGAGTGTCCAACATGATATTAGGTTCTGTTCCCATTTCCTGGCTAATTTACAAAGCATAGCTAAATAGAAGCCCTGAGCTTTCTGGAGCAAAGGCTTTGGTCCTCATTCTGACTTTTAGCCATTATGTACAAACGGGACATGAGGAAAGTACCCACTTCCTTCCCTCCACCTCCCTCTCCCCCTCCCCCACTACATCTCCAGCCTCCAAGAATAATGACCAGTTTTGAATGTACTGCAGTTTGGCCGAATGTTTACATTTTTAATGACCACCTTGTAGGCTATACAGCGTTGGAATCAAATCATGTGAATGAAAGCATTGTCACTGCATTCGTAACAATAATCCTCTCTCCCAAGTCCCTTTCCCCCGCCCCTGTGGTCATCTCTGTTGACCAACCAAATAATGTCACTCCCATCTCTGTGACATGAAACGATATAAGTAGGCCCTACGTGTGGAAAATATTGTGCCTGAATACCTGTGATCACGTATTTACGTTCGATGTCATACGTGTTTGAACACAACCAACTGGAAATAACAGACTTTTCTACCAAATTTACCCCTCCAAACATACTTGTGTTGAACTAGATCTAAGCAAACGCTGATGTATCTCGTTAATTTCGACTTAGGTCTGACCCCTCAGCCTTCCTTTGGGATTAATGCACGTCGTGACTTTCCTACAAAATAAAGGTCTTCGCCCCCCGTTTAATGGTATCGTTTCCGGACAAGCGCATGCCGGGAAGTTGAACCGAGCGTGTGGGCGCTTGAGGCAGGAAGTCCATGGCAGCTTTAATCTCTTGAGCAGGCCTATCGTCCAACAGATACAGTACAGTAAAGTATCCATTTTTTTTTTTAAGTTACGTGCCTCACGTCACAATAAGACTGGAAAATGTAACTTAGGTTGTTTCGTGAAATTAACCATTTTCGGATCTTGCCATAAGCCTTTCTCCATCTCTTCATTAATATTTATTGTGCTGTCAGTCTCATCAAATTTCATACACAACATAGAAATGCTGAATTCATGAACGCCGAAGCTTAAAATCTATCAAAACCTTCAGAAATTATAGCTTTCAATAAATCTTGAGGCTACATCATACTTTTGGTCATGTCCTTTTCTTTTTTTTTTCTCGCGACTGTTAGGCCATATTCTATTTTTCTTTGTAATTTCAACTTTTCATATTTTTTCTTTCTTTTTTTTTGGTCACGTTATCTATATTCCGGTCAGTATCACTAAATCGCGCCATAAAACAATAATATGCCTTAGTAGCCTTTCAGGTCATTCTTCAGCAGATACTAGATGTATACTATAGCTATCGTTTACCTGCGGTCAAACCGGCTAAATGGGATGGCTGGTTGTGTTCGCCGCCTTTGTTCATACAGGACCGGCCGAGTCAAAAATATATTTATGGTAAATATAGATTCATTGACCAAATGGAGTAGACAGTCTAATAGATAATAGAAAAATATACGGATATCACGGTCTGTATGTTTGAGATAAAGCGCTCAGTAAGAAAGAAAGAAGAAACATTGACTGCTCGACGGGAAAATAATGGCAAGGCAAGACAATGCTGGTGCCCGTCAAAAGTTAAATGAAATGAGATAAGAATTTTATTGGCTATAAAAACGGAAGAAGAAATTATAAAATGCCCAAATTTTCGGACAATAGTCTCTTGCTCCCAGGATGTCCTTGCTCCCCTCTATATAATGCGCTCCAGTGTTTTTCTAATTGGTCTTACATTTTCATTTTTCGCCCCTGACGAAGGGCTATTGTCCGAAAATTTGGGCATTTTATACCGGTAATTTCTTGTTCCGTTTTTATAGCCAATAAAATTCTTAGTTCATGTCATTTAACTTTTGACTGGCACCTACATTGTCTTGCCTTGCAGGAAAGAAACAGTTTTTGCTCTCTCCTGTAAAATTTTAGGGAATAGGCTGGTTTGCTATCTTTTCGTATAATCAAGCAGGTAACATTTAAATTCAGAAACAAAAATCACCCTATAGCTGGCACACACAAATATTCAAGCAAAGTCACATGGACTTTGCTACTATCTGTAACTATACACCAGTCTCTAAAGGGCGAGTGGCGTGACCTTTTGCAGCACCCTACCAACAAGAGAGTGCCTGATAAATCCTCGGCATAGTTTTGTCACTATGATAGGCCTTTCGTAGATTTTTTATTAATGTATCGTTCTTAGCAGATCTGTTTTTTTTATGCTATTCTCTGTACATTTTTTTTTTTGGCGGACCTCATTTTTCACGACCTGTATTCCATTCTGGTGGATCAACACTTAAATGCACCCGTTTATGGTCACATTCAAGATCTTGTAGTGACGCAGTTTATGTATGTAATAAAAGTTGCGGGTGACTATCTCACTCTAAAATTTAGACCTCACCCCATGTCCTCTAAGACCGTTTTCTTTCAATGTATACGCTGTTTTCATCTGTAGCAACAGTAGTGAATTTGGGAAGAGGCCGAAGGGGCCATGGCCAAGGGCCTCACACTTTTTTTTTTGGGGGNCTTTTTTTTTTGGGGGGGGGGCAGCAGGGGAGGATAATGTAGAAAAAACAAACTGTTCGTATAAAAGGGTGAGATGGGGGCCTGATGAGAAGGGGGGGGAGAGAGACAGAAAGAGAGAGAGAGAGAAAGAAAGAAAGACAGGGAGAGAGAAAGAGAGATGGAGAAAGAAAGAAAGAAAGAAAGAAAGAAAGACAGAAAAAGAAAGAAAGAAAGAAAGAAAGAAAGAAAGAAAGAAAGAAAGAAAGGGGAGAGAAGGGTTGCATGAATGTCCATTACAAAAAAAATCTTACACCTGTTGTCCCAAACATTGCCGTTTAAGGTACCAAAAGGTCCTGGGCGAAGTCATCCTGCAAGTCTTCATACCTAGGCCTACCAATTATTGGATATACCGAATGATGAAGGCCCCATATCCTTCTCCGTCCTAGACCCCCTACCTTCCACCAACTATAAATTCGCCCCTGGCAACAGTCAGGTTGGCGAATTAGCTGAACGCCAAGCAAGTCCTGATCAAATTGCAAAGAGTAGATTAGGCTATATTTGCCTAAACAACACGCAAGGCACATAAAAAAGTGTCTTATTGGTAATCCAAGAGACTCTTGTACTTGTCCTTATGTCTTGAATTTGGGTCAAGATCGCTAGAGATATCGATACCTTAATATTCGTAGAATGTCTACAACGTTTTATGTAGTTTGCTATAGTGTACAGCGCTAGCTTCGTGGTACTAGGAAAATCGATACAACCTTATTCATTCTGTGCCCCTTCTTGAGAAGCCAAATGAAGTGTCAAAATAAGTTTACTATGTAACTATCTAGACTGGAATCGTTTTACTGAAATTTTTTTTCTTACGTAGTTGGGGAGCCCTGTATTCGAATCTCCCTATCATATCTGCTTCTCCAAAGCGATCATACTACATAGTTTCCATCTGGTGTGTCGCTAGCGATCTCAGCTCTTCACGACCTTGAGGACAATGTTTGGCTCAGTTTATACCTGTTTTCGAGTTTATTGCACCTGCCCCGCAGCGCGGTCTTGTGGATCTCTTTCATTCTTATCCACGGCGGGTTGCCTAGGGTTTGATACTTGTTAAGCCTTTTTTAAATATCGTTTTGAGCATGGATTGTATCAGTAATTTCTTCTTCGGTCCTTCTTTAAGAGTAATCCTGTGCCACCTATGCATTTCATAATGAGGTCATATTATCATACACTCTTAAAAATATGCAACGGAAAAATTTTATCGAAATTAAGTTGCATGGCAGCCTTAAGTTTTCTTCTGTTTATAGAAGCTTTACACTAAAAAAAAATCTTTGAAAATGGTCATGTAACAGCCATATATAATTATATGATTCGACCGTCGCGCCTACATTATGATGAAACAAAAAAAGTTGCTTCATGAATCGGAAGTCGCGCCATACTTTGTTGTCTGTCATCTGTAGGCTATGACCCGTTAATGTTAAACCCTGGCAATATTTGAACGGTGCTGTTTCTATTTTTACAGCTAATCAACGTCGGTTATTCTCTGCACGTGGTCGCAAGTCTATTTCCATAATCCTCTAAAAAAAATTGTGGGCATCTTAGTCCGACCTATTCTTTCTCGTTAGGCCACGAACCTACTGAAACCGGATATGGCAAATCGTGACGTCTAACTCCTTGTGCGATTATGTCAACGTCGTATCGTGACATGCCGGGCCCCGTGGAATTGGCTTCACTACGTCCGACAAACAGTGAGAAAGAGAGGGGCTGGGAAACGTTCAGACGTAATGTTCCGTGTTCGGATGCGATGGGTTATCACTCTAAGAGATATCTTTTTATCTGTTTTCTACACTTCCATTTCCAAAACTGAAACTTTTTTTTTTTTTTGCAATCGACATTCTTCAATGAATCATTATTGATTTACAAGTCGACACAGGTCAAATGCAACCTGCTGACTTCTTCGAACCCTTAATCCAACCTTGTAAATCTGTTTTCCTATGGGCTCCTTACAAAACCATGACGTGCGGCTCGGTTTTTCGGACTCTCAGGAAACACATTTTTTAATGCCAGACCGAAAAATCAGTCTTTCGGATTCAAAAACAGTTAATAACATTATTCGTTAAATTGCCGCATTATTTTGTTTTGCTTTTTAGAAACATAATGTTTTGTGAGTCAATGAACAAAACAACCAAGAGCCGCTTGATCGAATTCTCCGCTTGAACGCAGTCTTTATCTTTCCTATGCTCCAGTACAGCTGCGATAAAATGAAGTCGACTCTAACGATGGTGGTAACAATTCGTCCCTACTAACGTAAAGGGTGGTATCCCATAAATCTGCCATCCTATGACAAAAAGGCACATATGCAATGCAATTTCTATGGCATATGTGCCTTTTTTGTCAATGGACCACAGAAATCATTTCAACTGCAAATCTTGGTATCATTTTGATTAAAGTTTTAGTCCCTTTCTAACGGTAAGTTCATGGGCAAGTTAAAAAAGATAAGGACGTAATACTTTTATTTGGAAGAAGGGCTCCTTGCTAAGCAAAATGCACAAGCCTGTATACAATACAGAATTAAGAGAACGGTTATGGCCATTGCCAGTTGACTAAGACGAAGCTATAGGGGAACTGCACAGACCTGCAACTGGCTACCCGCTTTATAGCCCATTACGATTTGCTAACATGACCAGGGAACACTGAAGAAGAAGACGACGAGAAAGAAGAAGAGGAAGAATAAGAAGAAGAAAAAGAAGAAGAAGAAGGAGAAGAAGAAGAAGAAGTAGACGCAGAAAAAGAAGAAGAAAAAGAAGAAGACGCATAAAAATATGATGAAGAAGAAGAAGCAGAAAAAGAAGAAGAAGAAGAAGAAAAAGAAAAAGAAGAAGGAGAAGAAGAAAAAGAAGAAGAAGAAGACGAAGAATAACATTTATATGATGTACGACGTCACACGTGAAAACAGACGACAAGTTTAGTATGAGAACTTATATGAGAGCTCAACACCAACCTCCTAAGATGTCATCCAGGTCTCTGGTAGATTTCTGCAGCCTGGTCAGGTCAACTCCTACATCCCTTATCTGTCTCAGCCGTCGCTCCTCGGCTTTACGTTGCGTGGTTTCGAGTTCAGTCAGATGTTTCTCCAGCAGTCTCTTGGAGATCATCTGTTGGGAGACTACCCAATCCATGTCTGCCTGGATAAAGAGTGGATAAGAAGAGGATTTTAGTATTATGAGCATGGATAATAGCAGATATAATATGGCGCCATGCTTATTCCGTGTTTGCCTGAGTCATTTTTTGAGGTTTTGAGAAATTTAGTGCTATCAGCCTATCTAAACAACGAGGTAAAAGTGGTTTAGCTTGTAACATTTGGCTATAATAATAAGTCAAAATTTTATATTTAATACGGAAAAAAAAGGAGACAAATGGAAGATCACAGTAGTATAAAAAAATTCAAATCATCGCAAACAAGACCCAGTCAAATGAAGAGCGTTTTTCCAAACTCAGTAAATGCACTTCCGTTCAAAAATGAGTGAGTGGTGTATTCAAACATGCATTTCTGTGTTAATTCATTCAAAACTTAATGAAGCTCAAAATCTGCACTCCTTCAAATTTTACGTTATTTAACAGTAAATAAAAAATACAACATGTGAAGAGCAGTTACCTTACTGTTATTTCACTTTATTTCAAAAATATTCAGAAACCACAAACCGAGTTTTGGAAAAAAGCTCTTCAAATGTGGAATGAGCGTGCCGATGAGAAATTCCAGCTGAATGCTAGATAAGTTTTACTGAAAATTTTTGACTTTACAGCAATCAGTTTCAGTTTATATTTAAGGGATAAATTAACCTCTGTTAGAATTACCCAAACCTCATTGCTGTATCATCGAAGGTTTTCAGAAAATTGCAAAACTGAAGTGGCATTCTCCTGGAATAGCCCGTATTAAAAAATCAATGACTAGTGGATACTTGCACAAAGAACATTTGGCATTTAGTCTTCATCATCGCTTATGAAGATACACTTCACCATTCGCTTGACCGCAGAACGTTCATTTACAGGCTAAATCCCCATGGCACGATGTTCATAAGGGTTTATATAAAAAGAAACATTCCAGAAATTGCTACCCAGTATCCTCGAAAAAGAAGAGATAACTGACAAAGGAAAATGTTATCATTAAAGCCTCTCTGCATAATTTAACGACACTGAAGCTTGCTGAAAGAAAGCTTTTATCGAAAATGTGTGTCCACAGCGTTGACGGGGATTAGATCTAGAGGGCCATTGACATAATGATCGATGGGGAGTGGACTCAGATTATGGGCAATAAGCAGGTACAGAGAGCACCTAGTAAGGATGTGGCGGTATACAAACATGGATAACTGGTGGATACAAAGTGGATGAGTGCACGAAACATGGTGAATGCAGGAGGAATTACTTGTTTTAGACGTGGGTACATGGCGTATACAAGACGATTACTGGAAGTTTTGGATAATTGATGGATGTAGACAGGGCTTGATAAGTGATGCATATAAGGAAAAGGTTCGTTGCATGGCAGTGGATAATGAATGCAGAGAGTATTCGGTGTAGCCGCACTTCATCTTTCTCTATCCATGCTAACACTAGATATTCACCAGAAAACGTATTCAAAACCATGATATTGGAGAGACTCATCATAATACTTTTTGTTTCCTAAGAGTTTTTATCTTATCTGTAAGTGCAAAGCATGTGGAAAAGAGGTAAACGAAATATGTATTGCCTACTATTCACGTTTATCTTGCTATGTGCTAGCTAGTAGGACATGAAACTGAAAGCAAAGTCTTAACACTCGTAGCGCGAGGCGCATTGGGTCCAGCCTCCCACTGACTGCGTGACCATTGTTACGGATAATGACCTTGCACATGTTGTCTGCCGGCCGACCAGCTGTCACTGGGGTGCAAAATCCTACCATCGCGCCCAGCGTTCTGCAATGAGCTACGCATTGCAGCATTCAAAGATAGCAAGCGGACGGTAGAATATAATCTATCACAGCACCACAAAGAAAATAGAAGCGATATGTTTACCGATGCCGATTCAGCACATTTCACATGGTTTAAAAACGGCATTGTGATTAGCCGGAACAGAGATGTGATAGCAGGGCTAAGCTTTTTGTCTGCGGTCTGGGAAAAGGCAGTGGGGCTGGGGATGATTGATGTGAGTTGAGTTGGATGCCAGGCTGTGGTTTCAGCAATACGTGAGTGAACAAAAGACAGAGATCGATCTTCTTTGGAACTTGAAGGCTTTTGTTGTTGTTGATGAAGATGATGATGATAATAATAATGATGAGAATATGTGAATAGGGCAGTTTGTGCCTCTGAAATGGGAACTCTCTTGCTTCGATGAAATCAATCAATACTGGTGTGGTGACCACTTGTATATCGCAATGACCTATACTGAAGCGATTCAGAGATGACCGTTCATGTTTCCTGTATATTATTTTAACCTTCACATCACGACTGCCTTGTAACGGGACCATCATCACCCTTTAATAACCGCCTATAGTTATCGCCAGTTGGCTCCTTGGCGTGTGAGGGCTCTTCGGGAGCTTCAAAGTCAGATGAAGAATTTTACAAAAAATTGTGGTTTTGTTTGAATATAGTCTATATTTATTATTTATTTCTTTTTTAATGCGTCTTTGGCAACCCCAAATCAGCGGTAAAAAAAAATTATCTCCACCACCACCCCAAAAAAAACCCTACATAAAAAGATCACCTGTCTAATGCAACCGCTTTCATAAGGAACGAACGATGGTCACCAAAATAGGTTCTCCTGTAGGGTGCTCACGAAAATCTCGGACTCAGTGGCCTATTATCGATAGGCGCGAAATCAGTGGACCGAGTTATGAGAGGCTTGCTATGCATACAGCCATAAACAAATGAGGGACACTAGATAAATGAAGAAAGCAAGCCTGATAACTTCGCACACAAAGACAAAGACTCAACTTATAAACAGCCCATACACATTTATACGAGTGTATACAAACGTATACATACAAATTATATCCATTCAGATTTGTTCTGAATGTAGCCTGTACCTCGCTGACAATACCCCTAGATGTAGCCTTAGATAACTCACTGGTAAAATTGTGGACATGCCCATGGTGATGCCTCTGGATTTCGCTGGCTGTTCGCGAATTTGCTATCAACAGTGCACTTGTCACAAGGACGTGCAAAAAATAGCAGACGTGACATTACTCACTAATTGCCTCGGAGTATAATCTAGTTTGCTAACTCCGTGAACTCTAGCGGTTCGATAGCTTGGTAGCTGGGTTTCAAAACAAAGGATTCGGCGTTCGACCCTCACTAAAAGCATTATATTTTTTTCTTTTTAATGAATATGGAAATTAAAGAAAGAAATTATCCAAATATCCTCTCTTACTCCGACGCCATTAAATGAAAAGATTTCGTTATGGAAACATAATAAATACAAGTGTACTGGAGATAGCAGATTCTCTAGTTGGTCATATTCCTTCATCCCCAAAACTCCAACCTTGACAATTTGATTAGTTCCCCTGCGGACAGTCCTGAAGCCAGTAAGTGACAGAGCTACTTCCGAAAGCGGTCGCTGAGACAGTTTTATACGCCACTTTTCTCTTTCCTTCTGCAGTTTCGACCAACCACCGTCACTACTCCACCTCTCTTCCGTTCTTTATGAGGTCCGAACATGCTCGGAAAAGAAGGTCAACCGGAAAAAGTGACTCCTTTACCCTCGCAAATAGTCAAAGGGGAAAAAAATCAATCGCTTTTTCTAATCTAGTAAAAATAACAGTCAGTCGAAAACACAAACCAGTTGCTTTTTTTTTAATCTAGGAATAAAGTCAACCTGATAAAAATGCAATTATGCCCAAATAAATACGAAGTTGACTATATCATCAACCATTAATTGATGAAAGCGTTAACAATTCCTCTGAATTCTCCAGTCATGTTGTGCTAATTATGAGCATTTGTGACTTGTAAGGATCTGGTTATTACATCATGAAGTCATATTTCAAAATACGAAAAGCACAGGTTGGTTATTCCACCCATCTTGCCTTATAGTTCTTATGATCTGTAAACTGAACCACATTACAATAATTGTGAACAACCCCTTCACAACAGTAGATGTTTTATCACAATATTGACACTAAACCTGCTCCTTGAAAATTCACACAGTTTGATGGCACTGGCGCAATTTTGGCTCTTACTGCTGCCGAAATGGCGCGCCATGCAAGACAACCACCCCCGTCCCCTCAACCTTCCCTCTTCCGCCCTTCCACCCTCATTTTATAGATCCATTGCCATCTGTGGAGGAATAGATGGTAACGTGGCACATTAATAGTCACTACTGAAGCTACTTTCCAGCTGTGATTAAATGACCTGAGAGGCAAGGCTACAACCATTCCCGTTAATTGTCCACACTAAGCGAAGATGAACGACAGATCAACGGGCTTCTTTTGCGTTCCTGTTGGGTCCAGAGAAATCACGAACTGGACTGGGTATGTTAAGCACTTTGCTTTCTACCTAAGCTTTCAACCTTTCAGCATTGCCATCCTGAATGACAACGCAAGTATAAGGAAAGACTGAGTCTTAAGATAAAACGTCCTTTGAGAATACGCTCGTAGCATCTGTATGAGGCTGAAAGGAATAGGGTTATGACAGAAGTCAGGACATCGTCTGTTGTTGTCGTCCTCGACGTCCTTGTTGTTGTTGTTGTTGTTGTTAATGTTGTTGTTGTTGTTGTTGTTGTTGTTGTTGGTGATGGTGGTGGTGGTGTTGAGCTTGTTCTTGTCGTTGTGTGCAGTTCTTGTCCGCGCCCTACATAGTGTTGAATTCTTTGTTCATGCCACAAATGACAGACTGATTGATGTATTGATTTATGCCACAGATGACAGTCTTATTGAGATAGGGTGCTGATTTATGCATCAGATGACATTCTTTTAGGGATAGGGTGCTGGTTCGTACATCAGACGACAGTCTGAAAAGTGTGTTTATGATGCTAGATATGACAGTCTGACAGGTGTGAAGACACAGATGGCAGTTTGATAGGTTAGTACATTGTGCCTCCTTCTGTGTTTGCTTGCCTCAGATAAAAGTCTGACAGTAGGGTTAATGATTACACGGCAATCTGAGAGACTAGCAGAAGTATCTGTTTATGCTACAGATAATATTTTGACAGATTTCTCTGAGATAAGCATGTGCTTTCTCACGCCTAAAGGTGAAAGTCTGACCTGATTTGGCTGACATTGCCGTGGCAGGATAACGAAGATCTACATGTTTAAGCAAAGAGTGACAGATCTTTAATATTTTTTTTAATGCTTTTTGTTGCACAGTTATGTTATTTTCGAGATAGCTTTGTTTCATTCGCTTTGTGTTGCAGTTGTGGTATTATCGGCATTGTATTCGTTTTAAGGTGCAGCTGTGTTTTTCGAGAATTTGCGCGTTTACGGTGGGATCTCTTATCATCGTAAGAATTATCTTAACTCTGCACGTTAAATATTACTGAGGGCGCATTCAAGCAGTTGTGTTATTATCGTAAATGTCTTGTATTGTTTGTTTTGTGGCACAGTTCTGTTCTTATCGAAGCAGTCTTGTTTTTATCATTGTTTTGTGGCACTGTCGTGTCATTGTCGAAGTAATCTTGTTGTATTCTTTTCGTTGTGCAGTTGTGTTATTGTTGTGATAGGTTTGTTTTTTTTTAAATTTTATGGCGGAGGTGTTTTATTGTCGTATTTGTCTTGTTTTATTCATGTTAAGGTGCAGGTGTGAAATTCTTGTGATAATTTTGTTTTATGCTCTCTGTGGCATAGCTGTGTCATTTCTGTGTTCCTATTTGTTACTTTAGGCATATTGTTGTAGTACTATGTATGCTGTTGTTTGTGTTGCTGATGGATTATTGTTGCTGTTTCAATGCTGTGTTATGCATTCAGCAACAAGAGCCACGACACAGCAGAAAAGGAAATGAAAACATAGACAGACAGACAGACAGATAGACAGACAGACAGGCAGACAGACAGATAGACAGAAAGACAGACAAACAGACAGGCAGGCAGACAGACATACATACATACAGATAGACAGACAGACAGGCATCCAGCTAGCTGGACAGACAGATACCAGACAGGCAGGCAGATGCACACACAGGTACATATAGACATGCGCGCGCACACACACACACACACACACACACACACACACACACACACACACACACACACACACACACACACACACACACACACATTTTCGATAACACTCACATAATAATAAATCCTCATAACATTCTACGGAACCCTCTCTCAAACACCTCTATACCCACCTTGCTAGTTATAATCCACCGAAATGAACGCTGTTCCTCCTCTCACAGAAATTCGTGTCTAGACCAGAGGTAGTGTCATCCTAACACAGAACATCTCTTGTTACAGCAGTAATGAATCCTGTCACAGCTGTTGTAGTCCGCACAAGACCCGAGTAATGTCCTCAGAAATGAGATATTGTGTGGACGGTCTGGAAAATGGAAATTCAGCGCTGCCTCCTCAGCAGCGGATAAAAAATGCTAGCGAGCCTCTTCTCACAGACGATACTCTTCTCTCTCAGCAAGTCTGTATCCTCCAAGATGTGGGTGGTGTCCTTGTACAAAAGATATTACATGTATATAAAATTTAAAGTATAGATAAGCTAAATGTTTAACACCGCCTCTTCAGCACAGAATGATGAAGACACTAGCGGTAGCGGGTCTTATAACAACTAGTTGATGTTCTTACACGATCTAAATTTATGTCCATGTAAAAGAGTTATTACATGTACATAAACCATTATTATGTAAAATTTAATATCTAAACTAAAATATCAACATTGTCTCCTCAGTAAAGAATGAAGAAGACACCGTGTCTTTTCTCAAAGAGGTAGCGAGTTTTATCACAAGTCTATGTCCTTAAACGCTCTAGGTGATGCTCTTGTGAAAAAGAAGGTTATAGACTACTTTATATGAATATTCTGGACATTCATCACTGCCTCTTCAATACAGACTAAAGAAAACAGTGCGTCTATTCTCACAGAAGCAACGGATCGTATCACAGCAGGTCTACGTTCTTACAATCCCTGCAAAACCTGAGTGAAGTCCTTCTAAAAGAGCTACTTAGAGTTTACGTGTATATAATTTATGATATAAATGTTATAGACGTACAACACTACCTCCTCAGTACAGAGTTAGAAAAGATAACTCATCTTTTCTTACAGAACTAACAAGTATCATCATACCCGAGTGATGGTCTTGTAAACGATATACTACATATAGTATATATAATTTATCATACAGAATCTAATATTCTAGACGTTCAACACTGCAGAGTGAAGAAGACATATGTAACGTGTCTTTTCTCACAGAAGTAATGAGTCTTATCACAGCTAGAATTAGGCCTTACAAGACCTCGGTGACGTCCTAGTAAAGGAGATAGTAGACTACATGGTTCAACACTGCCTTTTCAGTAAAGAGTGAGAGAGACATTTTTTTTTTTTCATACAGCAGTTACGAAGCTTATCATAGCTACTCTACGGTCTGACGAGACCCTAGTGATGTCCTTATAAAGAAAAAATGCGAATATTCTTAACGTTCAACAATGACGAATAACTACTCAGTATAGAAAGGAACCAAATGTGTCTTACGCAACACTACTGAAGTGCCCTTTCATAGCTGGTCTCTATTGTTAGGAAACATGGGTGATGTCTTTATGAAATGTGAGATGTTTTGCAGCTATTCTATAGGTGCAACGAACACAATGTAGGCCTACTCTTGGCACAGAAAGAAACCAGTATGTCGTTCGTTACACTAGACGGATCCTATTACAGCTATTCTGTTACTTTACTATTTTCAAAGGATGTGCCCGCAGACCCGCTAAGCCTAATTCATGGTTCGCAAAGTTGCTATAGACTATGACAGAGTGCTTTATTTCATCCAGAGCCATTTTTTAAAAATGAAACGACACCCGTACCTAGGACAGATTCTCATCTACGACACTTACAAGAAATCTGAACTACAAAATTTAGCCCTTTTTCGGAAAAAAAGTTGGCACCGCGTTCAAGCAGTTCACCCAAGAAAAAGCAGTGTGCTCCCGTAACATAATGGCTTAAACGGTATGTTTACAAAATCGTATTACACCTACGTTTGTTTGAAAACCCACTGCCCCACTAATAAGGAATCCTATCACAGCTAGGAGATGCAACAAATAACTTCAGTGATGTTTCCAATGATGTCTTGTGGATATTCTAAAGCTGAACACTCCATTCTCTAGAAGGTGAACACTCCTTTCTCCACATAAACAAGAAACTGCGTCTTCTGTCAAAAAATCCTCGTATCCTATCACATACAGGCTATGTCATTACATTTCTTCAGTGATATCTTTTTTATATTAGATTTATGGATATTCTAGAAGCTAGACACTCCCTTCTTTATATAAAAAGAAACTAGTGGGTTTTTTTTTGGTCGAAGTAACTTCAATCACATCTAGTCTATGTCATTACATTACCTAAGTGATGTCTTTGTGTATTAGAATATGTAAATATCCTACATGTTTAAAACAAGTCTACTTGCTCCACGCAACAAAAAAAAAAAAACAACTAGTTTTTCTTTTGTCACAGCTGTATTACATTCCATCACAGTTAATCAATGTCCTTACCAGAACCGAGATCTGTTACGTAAAAAGAAGCAATGTTGATAACTCTAGAAGTTCATCTCTGCCTGCTGAAAAGACACTTTTATTTTTTGTCACAACAACATCGGATCTAATCACATCTTGTCTAGATTATGTCCCTACAACAACCGAAGTCCGCAGACAGATGTAATGTTGATATTATAATTCTAGAAGATAATGGAATCAAGACTGGCTCACTGACAGACAAAGAAAGATTCAGTTTCTTTCGGTATCGCGGACTTTCTTCGATCCACTCGTGATGCCGCTACACTACCAGCCCTGGCCGCGATGCTTTTGAACAGATGGCATAGGATGCACTTTTTACTTTTGACAAATCGATGAACCGTTAGTCTCTAAGTAGGAAATTGGAATCCTACGCGACCAAGCGACGACGTGGGATGGGAAGCCCACCCGATGTTTTCTGTTTGTGTTTTTTCCTTCCTCAAGTGTGGCTTCGCGCGTCACCCAGTCCGGATGACAGACGAAGAAAAATCCAGGAGCGTTGATAAGATGGATGCGGGGAGGGTGAAGTCCTGAATCTTCACCAAAAGCATATTCTCTTTGGATGCAGGGTCAGTGTCACGTTTAAGTACACTCTAGACCAAGCTAACATCTTGTGACTCACCCCCACCCACCTCATGCACCTCCAAATTGCCCCTGTCCCCTCCTACACCAAACACATAATTATCACCGGTCTTCGCATAAGACCGGCCAGGCTGACTATACGTCATTATCATAAACGCAGCTGGTCCTCTACAAAGTTGTGACTAAAAATGGAACTTCAGGCTGAAAACTGCATGATGTAGGTCAAACTACAAAAGTAAGTCATAGTCATACCTCAACCTGTATGAAACTATGCCAGTCAAGGGTTATTGACCTATTTCACTGTGACCCTTTCTTTTGATAACTAACACTGTCCCTCCCCAATGTGTCCCTACACATTTATCCTATAAATGTCTACAGCCTATCACGATAAGGATTAAGTCCCTTTTTGACAAAATTAAGCTATGAGTGTCCGGTTTCAACAAGTCTCTGTATTTATTACGCTGTGAACCAAAGAATCCTTTTACTGAGAGATTTTTTTGTTTATGTAAATACTTTATTAAATCGTGTTTTATCCAAAGATTTCCTAATGTTCACACTTATAATACCTAATATTCTCTTTAATGATATACTTTAAATATGCTCTTATGAAATGTGTTGTGTAATACATGTATGTATAAAACATCTTTATGTATTATATTGTATTCTTACGAGAACGCGCAGCCGAATCATCCCAATCGTCTCCGCCACTGCTGCACAGGGGTAGAACTTCCCAAATAAATTAAAATACTTTGAATGAATGCATGTGCTTTCATCAAGTGGAAAAAAAAAAGTTTTGACACTGCATTACTCTGGTCCAAGATATACTTGTTTGAAAGAGCAGGGGATCACCTCATGCAATGGAAACTATTCTGAGAAAATCATAATTAAAGAACAGTTAAGTTTGCTTCACAAAAAAAACTCAAATTTATCTACAATTAGTTACCATTCACCCATAAAATCAATAGTTTAGTGCACAGAAGCGATTTTTACTCTCGATTTCTGCAACAAACAAAATATAGAAACGATTTTTACTCTCGATTTCTGCAACAAACAAAATACAGAAACGATTTTTACTCTCTCGATTTCTGCAACAAACAAAATACAGAAACGATTTTTACTCTCTCGATTTCTGCAACAAACAAAATACAGAAACGATTTTTACTCTCTCGATTTCTGCAACAAACAAAATACAGAAACGATTTTTACTCTCTCGATTTCTGCAACAAACAAAATACAGAAACGATTTTTACTCTCTCGATTTCTGCAACAAACAAAATACAGAAACGATTTTTACTCTCTCGATTTCTGCAACAAACAAAATACAGAAACGATTTTTACTCTCTCGATTTCTGCAACAAACAAAATACAGAAACGATTTTTACTCTCTCGATTTCTGCAACAAACAAAATACAGAAACGATTTTTACTCTCTCGATTTCTGCAACAAACAAAATACAGAAACGATTTTTACTCTCTCGATTTCTGCAACAAACAAAATACAGAAACGATTTTTAGTCTCTCGATTTCTGCAACAAACAAAATATTATGAGATACTGAATGGCCCCTGCCGTCTTTAGAGTCTGATATCTCAGCTCCCATTAGCGACATAAGTTAAATTTTGACTGGCTACAAGACTAGGCCTACCTCATGCCGACGCCACTGGGAAGCTCGCGCTGTTCTCTGTGATATAATCTCAAAAAATCATAATAATATTGCAGATAGAAAAAGTTGTTTTTATTTCGCCCTGCACAGTTTATATCTTCATTTGTCAATACACAAGGTGTCGTGCCTCGTTTAAAAGACATGGCTGATTGAAGAAACTGAATGGTTCTTTTATTCAGGACAAAGTAAACTTTCGAATTCAGTCGACAAAATTAGATCAAAAGTGTAACCCCTTAAGTCGTCTTGTTTTCAATAACGGATCAATACTCTGATTCATGCAGTGACCTGATACGTATATAGAGTCATTCATGTCCACTCCATTCAATTCCAGTTGCACCAAAAACTTCACTATAGTTGTATCAAAGAAACTGCCACGCGCAGTAGGGTTTTTTTTTTCGCTTTTTTTAAACATACAAATAAACACATATAGTGTAACTTCGATAATGAGTATACCATCGGTGCTTGGAAAAAGTTTACCTATTCACAAATTTGTACTAGTTTTCGAGGCCCGCCTCATATGAAATATAGCAAATGTATCAATCTATGCTTCTAAACTTCATATAATACTTATACCTAAGGTATAATAACAATCGAGATTCCATTCTGAATAGAATAAATGTTGACCAGAACTTAGCAAAATAAAGCGGTAACTTTGCTTTCATAATAATTCTTCTATTTTAGATGACACCGAATGTAAGTATAAGCATTTGTAAGCCTTGAACGAGTGCCGTTGGTTTAAATATTGAAAATGACTGCTCCACTATAGTTGGACTATAGACTAACTCCTAGAGCGGTAAAAAGGAAAGTCGGTAAAATGACTTTTCGGTGTTTTCGTCGGGAATCCGAAGCCGCAGAACAATCCTGCACGTGAGTGATTTTGGACTCTTGATATTATCGTATAAGAAAAAAAAAACAACTTTATCTTTGGCTCACCAATACTTGTTATATGAAATCAAGCGTCAAAGTTAAGCCTGAAAAAAAAAAAGAAACTGTGTCTACACAAGGCTAGTTCAAAATTCGGCGTAAAGTTGACACTAAATCTCTGTCGAAAGTCAATCCTTGAGACAGATTAAAGAAACGAAAATACAGTAAGAATTCACGACCAAGAACCTTCATGCACTTGAAACAACTATGGAAAATAACTGGTGAAACTTTGAAAGACATCCCATGAGACCGATTAGATTGATTAAAATGAAATAGGACTTCACAATCAAGAACTTGAGCTCCTGTGCACTCAATGAAATACTGTGACCGCCAAGCCCTCACTGAATATCGCCCCTATTGACGTATATTTAACACAGCATTGTATATCATATGGACATTATATATCATATGGACATTATATATCATATGGATATTATATATCATATGGACATTACATATCACATGGACTTAATCGTCATTGTCATAGTCAGACTGCCTACCTCAGAGATCATAGACAGACTGCCTACCTCGGAGATAAGTAATTTGCAAACTGAGCTATTTCTGTGCTTATTACCAATCTAAAGTATCCAACACATGTCACATACAAAGTTAGTCACAAAATTATTGGTAAATGAACAGCACCAACGCTTGAGATTGGTATTATTTTCTTGCAGTGTCTACTACAGGCTTTTTTTTTTTTTTGCCTCTCCTGAAAAACTGACTATGTGAGAATTCAATGACTTAACCAGATCATAGAGACGAACATCATACTGTACTCACGGACTCAAATACTTCAGAACCTCAAAATCTCGGGCTGGTTCATTGGAATTTCAAATCGTGAGGTCCCTGTTCCATTAAACACTTATACAGTAGGGCCTCAGTATAAAATAATTATGCCTTGGTGCGTGGAAAAAAAATAAACTTATACTGAGGTGTACGTCCACCTCAGTAATGAAATGATAGAATAATAATGAGTTCCTACACATCAAATTCATCCTTAATAATGAGGTTTTAATGAGTACTTAATAATGAGGTTTTAATGAGTACTTAATATAGAAGTTCAACTGTACTTCACAATGATAGGCTGGTTCCTTTGAAACCCCAATCGCGAGACCCCAGTCCCATCAAACATATAGCGTGAACTTATTGCTGAGATATACTTAATATCGAGGTTCACGTCAGTAATTGAATAATAATGAATTCCTGCACGTCAAATTAATCCTTAATAACAAGGTATACTTATTAAATGAACACTTAATATCGAGGTTTCACTGCTGTTTCACGTTCCCAAGATTAGAGAGACCTAATAATCGTTGCACCACGTGGACTGTTAGCTTACAATGACAGGCAGGTCTGTTTGTTTTAACTCAGAGGTCTTTTGTATGGAAGAAGAAGCCTTAAAGATCTTTTCGACAACTCAGATTGTTAGATAAGCCATGCCCTGCCCAGACGCACACTGAGAAAGAAAACAAAACTGGATTTGATAGTAATCACGATACACACAACTTTGAAGGTAGACAAAATAAAGACAGCCCATCACGACTAAAATGACACGTCCGCTTGAGTGCAGAAGCGGGGTATCTTACATTTTCATCATACTGTAAAGAACTGTCATCTTCATATGAAAACATTCTTTCCGAAGCTCTAAATAGAATTGATTTGCATATTGTATTTAAAGGCTTCTTATATAAAAAAAAACATATACCTCCTACGCTTGGATAACCAGCGTGCACTTAGCTACAGCAGCACACTGAACAGTTAAGGCATCGCGTGTGTTTAGGTCACAATGTAACGTTTGGGACTGTCATATTGAATAAAAAGGAAATATCTTTATCAAAGTTCCGAACTGAAATGAATTAGAAATGCTGTATTGCAGCCTTTCTCATAACTCTAAGACATACTGCCTGTCTTTGCTACCATGACACGGTTGCACTTAGCACTGGGTTTGAAGAGCAAGAGTAGAGTATCTCACGTTT
>JAWQUT010000373.1:648117-658117 GCA_033807755.1 Ellobium chinense | reverse complement strand
ATTTATCAGTTCAGGCTGATGACATCGCCCTTGCGTCACGAAAGATTTCTTAGGAATGGTACAGGAAGCCAAGCCCACGATTCGATATCGCAATCGTTCAGTTTAAGGGGCGGCACTGCCCTTTCGCAGAGCTTGTAATGTAGGGAACATGGTGCGCATGTTCTCACCATAAGCGTAGTGGATTTTCTAAGCAAACTTGCACACCAAAGTGCTGAATGGTACATTTTTTCGACTTTAAGGGTAATAATCTTGGGACAGCTATCATTTGTGATAGTACTAGCTGTTTGACACCCACGTCTCTAAGATCTCTCTAAACATAATCCTGTGAGGACTTTGCTGGATTTTCTTTCTTGACTCAGAATTAAGGAAAACTTACAAGACACCCTGATGTAAAACAAGGTAACTTAATGTCTAAATAAAAAAAAAACAGAACAGCCCGATAGATCATTCATGAAGGTATCTAAGTAACATGGATGAAATCTGGCGTCAAAGAACTAACACTATCGTAAATAGTAGTTGTCCTAAGACCATCACCCCTGACGTAGACAAATGCAATATTCAGCACTATTTGGTGTACTGTTTGGCATAGAAACTGTAATGCACGTATGGTGATAAGTTGTGATCCATGTTATCTGCATAACAACCTCTGGGAAAAGATAGTGTCTCTTCTTAAGATATCATGCTGTTTGTCAGTTCAGACCTTTTTTTTTAAGGTTTGGGGAAAATTGTGTGTATGTGTATGTGTGCATATATGTGTGTATGTGTGTGTGTGTGTGTGTGTGTGTGTGTGTGTGTGTGTGTGTGTGTGAAAGGGAGAGGGCAATACCCTGTCCTAAACTGTCCTTCACTAGATAATATTTAAGAAATGATAAATATTATCATCAAGTGTTTCCAGGAGTGACACAGCTGTAGGACTGTTTTTTTTTTTTTTATTCTATTTTTCCTGACCTGTCGTATTGCAGACTCTGAAGGTCATGTCGTAGACAGATAAAAATAGCTTTTGGATTTCAAATGACCTTATGACCTTAATAAAGTGACCGTGACTGACAGTCTCGTTGGTTATTTGCTTCATCATTCTATTTGGTTAGCTTTAAATACTGGTGAAAAGACAGAGGCCATAGATAATCTTGGAAGATGCAGTTTATTCCACTAAATCTCAACTTTCGCTTTATCGCATCATTTTTTTTTCAGATTAAAAGACAAACTTCAATGCTTTTCATATAACTCTAGCAGTCGCTAAACAACTGTAGCTTGTTTTTATATTATTTTTTTTTTTAAGTGGCAAGAATCGATTATGATAAGAAATGACAGGCTGTTTGTCTCGTGAAGTATCGTGTCGCCCACCAAATACTCAGCTATCCTGGGCTGCCATTCTGGCGCAGTCAGAACGTCAGACTAGTGGGCTATGGAGACCTATTTCGGATAACAACGCCAGTCTTATAAGATTATTCGGCGGGAAGACGAGATTACGCAATATTATAGACCTATCACTCTCGGCTTCCCAAATTGGCATTTTCGAGACACAATAAGGTTTCTGTTGTCATCCTCGTGGAAAAATTGACACAAATTCTGACGTGACGATTGGGTTGCCAATATGTGTGATGTGTCAAAATTAGAAAGAAAAAAGAAATGTAAGTTTGTGAAGCGACCTTCCCTCCTTTTTCCCTGCCCTCCCCTTTTGCTTGTAGCAGAAGGGAGATAAATTGCTGACCTGGAATAAGTGGCAAAAGATAACCTGCCTTTGTCACGGAAGTACTGTAAAGTCATACCGCCATTTTGTACTTTTCACAGTTTCTATATATTGCCAACAACAAATTATTATATTGTCTGTTATACTGAAGGCTTTGTGGAAGAGGGAAAGGTGGGAGTTAGAGTGGGGAGAGACGAAGAGAGGAGAAACTTACTGGTTAAAGTCGCTATCATTTTATATAGGGCCATCAGAGAATGGAGATTGTTCAAGCAATAGATGCAAATTGCCTTTTGCGGTTTCCTCTCTCCAGAAGCTTACTTCTCTCCGTCACAGAACGCAAAAAAAAAGAAGGTAGGGTTGGGGAAGGGAGGGGGAAGACCAGATTTCGGCTATTTTAAAGTCTAATAGCTAATACAAAATCCCTTGCTTACATGATCTCCAGATACACATATGGACCCAAGGGAATTACAGATGGATGGATTTTTAGCAGCTGTTGAAAGCTATAATAGATGCATGTACTCCAAGATTTAAGAAAGACGTGATGGATGTAAAGAAATTTAAGAATGGAATCAAAGTTTTAGAGATTAACATAATACGACGCTATGAGCAGAGCCCTTCAATACGCATGTGGACAGGATTTATTAATTTCATACGTTCAAATGGATAATTTGATTACGTAGTTCCTAGAGACATGTCATGCTCTGAATAAAAGACAAATTAACCAATTTTATGTAACAAATTAACACCAGCTATTCTTGATCAAATTTCCCTTTTATTCACTCTCTCATAACTCACTGACGGCTTGGTTAAAATAATGCAACCGTTGTCAAAAGCGTTGCTAATGTAAAATATATATAAATAAAAAACCTTGTAAAATTCATATGCTACTGTTTCCAGCGACAATTTATGTTTTCTCCTACTGCCGCCATTATGAATCGGTAAAAAATGGTGAATGAATGGGAGGACTTTTGTGGCCATGTGACGTCAGCCAAGACACATTTATTGCCGTAACACTGCATAGTTACGATTTGTCATTTACTGACAGTCTTTCGAATTCTCTGCCGTTTTATAAACACACATGCGCACTTGTAAAAAGCAAAGAGGTGCTCTAAAAATATATGAAGACTTAGAACATGTTGTAAAAGTGTTCAAAGTGGGAGCCTTTAAACTCTTTGTCAAAATCTCCGACGAGAAATCACATTAGACTTTAAGCTTTTCATTTTTTTAAAAAGTTTAAATGCACTTCGATGACAAGCGAGGAAGTGCGCTAAAATATATAAAGGCTTAGAACATGTGGTAGAAGTGGTCAAAGTGCGGGCTGTAAAATCCTTGTCAAAACCTGCGACGAGCAATCACGTTATATTTTAAACTTTTTATTATTTGTTTCTTTAAGTTTTTATCTCTTTGGCGCCAAGTGTAAAGTCAATGTTCTACAGGCACAGAGGTTATGCAGATAAGAGATTATACCGCTATTATCAGAGCTAGAAGGTGTCCGTGTCATCAAAATGGAACACTCGGTCACGAATTGCAATGTCAAATGTCCTTATGGGCTACAGATATGAGCTTTTGGCTTGTGCAGCCTAGACCTATAACTTGTCAGTGAATGTTTCTGTGGTGAACAGGGTCATTGCCGGATAAGCTATATGAGCCACGGCTTAGGGTGTCACAATCGGTTGGGGTCTCACAGAATTTCAGATTCTTTTCATTAGCTTAAGAAAGGTTGATAATTTTTAACTCAATCATCTTATTACGTCTAGCATTAAAAACGCATAAAAAACATGCATAATACGATTTGAAGACAAAGAGATTCATTAAATCTGAAGGCGATAGCATCGTTCAAATTGGGAACCAATCGCAATAAGATAGAAAGGACATATGGTGAGACACTAAGCAGGTTGCAGGTCATTGATTTAATCTAATTTGTAATTTTCACTATAAATGAACCTGCATTGCCATCAAGTAATGAAGAGGGATTATTTTTAATTTTCATGGGGATCCGTTTTAGCATGCGCCTTCGCTTCCGCTTCTGGTGTAACTCTTGAAGAGGGGGCTTTCGGGCTTTTTGTAGCTTCGGGCCTCACCGATTTCAATTTAAAAGTTTAGTTCAAGCCATTCTGGACAATTCCACGACAAAATACATAGTAACAATACATATATATATATAAAGTTCAAATATATGTCAGAAAGTACTGTATATTCATATTATGTTGTTGGTTTGTCTTTCTCTATTCTTTCATGCTCTTCAAACCACATCTAAATTTGGCATTGCCCGAAGTGTCCATTAATCTAGTGGGTTTTGGCCTACATGTTAACAAAAGACAGTCCAGTCGCATACTGTATCATATACATTTAATAGGCCTAGAGCCTAAAAAAAAACCATCCACAGGACATGAAGTGAAGACGTCCCTGTCAAAAAGTACAAAGCACTCGAGTTGTGCACTTGAGTGGCCCTTCTAAAAATGATTTGTAAAATTGTGTTGATAAAGACTACTTGTACATGACGAGTAGATAATGCACGGGGCGAATGTACCAGTGTGAACTAGTGCTGGGTAGGTATGGACATCGAATGTTCGATAATCTAAATCGAGTACTTTTATTAGTATCGGTATGGCGAGTATTCCCTTTAAAAAAGTAGTTTGACATTGTCCTTACCGCCTGATATTTAAGAGATTAATGACTTCTTATGAGTTGGTAAGGAACAACATGTCCCAGATAACAGTAAATTAGTGTATGTTTTCAGCTGCTTACCAGGGAAATAGATTTTAGAATTGTAGATACAATTATCTCATTATTTTGTACCAAATGTCACGACCCACGTTATTCTCATTTAATTCTATTGTTGTGACGATCTGTTTGGAGTTTGCATCATTTCTTTACACAATATATGACAGGACATGACATTTTATTGGTTGCAGTATTGTTTTATATGACGTAATGTTGTCGGTGTCGTTATCGATACCATAAAATACTCTGTATCACTTCGATACCTTACTCATGGAATTGGCCCTGCATTAACGTGAACTTTTCCAACAGCATTTTTTTTTTTAGACAAGCCAGTGACGTATGCTGAGTTAGTAACATCTGCAGCTCAACTGCGTGTTTAATACTGCCGCTACCACTACCACCACAAACGATAACAGTCATCACAGTTGTACCAATACCAACAACCATTGGCAGAAAACCATTAGAAAAAAAATAACCACAAGCACGTGGACGACCAACACGATCACGGCCATCACCACCACAAAACAACTATCGACACCAAACGACAGCTTTCAAAACTAACTACGACAACCATTACTATCACCACCAACGACTACAGCGAGAATAACAAGAAGAAACGACGACAATTACCACCAACAATAGCAATAAATATGACCACCACCACCACACAACTGTACAACAACAATCGCAACAACAAAAGTAACAAACACAAATACCNACCATAAAATACTCATTATCACATCGATACCTAACTCGTGGAATTGGCCCTGCATTAACTTGAACTATTCCAACGGCATTTTTTTTACAAGCCAGTGACGTATGGTGAGTTAGTAACATCTGCAGCTCAACTGCGTGTGTAATACTGCCGCTACCACTACCACCACAAACGATAACAGTCATCACAGTTGTACCAATACCAACAACCACTGTCAGGAAACCATTTAAAAAAATATAACCACAAGCACGTGGACGACCAACACCATCACGGCCATCACCACCACAAAACAACTACCGACACCAACATAAACAACTACTAAGACCACAACAACTTTCAAAACTAACTACGACAACCATTACTATCACCACCAACGACTACGGCGAGAATAACAAGAAGAAACGACGACAATTACCACCAACAATAGCAATAAATATGACCACCACCACCACACAACTGTACAACAACAATCGCAGCAACAAAAGTAACAAACACATATACCACCACCACCACCACCACCACCAACAACAACAACAACAACAACAAAAACGACACCAACAACAAAACAGCAAGATCTACACAGCCACTATTACCACTACAATCACTATTGTCACTACCACCATCATCATCACCACCACCACTACCACCACCATCACCAACAACTACAACAACAACAACAACAACCAGCAACAACCACATTTCCTCTACTCCCTGTCGTTTATCCAAACCAAATCTACCGTACCTTCTTCTGTGTATCCTTTCCGCCTCTATCTCCTTCCCCTTATGCTTTTCCGGGCTATCTCTTCTCTCCATCCCATCGCTTTCTATTTTTCTGAGATGAGAAAGAGAAAAAAATGTCACATTGATCGGAGTCTCCATGTGAAAGCGGTCCATGTCGGATGTGATGTGTCCAGGAACGATAACCGCATTAATGAACGCTTGATGGAGTTCATTCCTCTTGGGCCAGTTTCAACCTATCCCCTCCCCTTCCCAGTGGCGGAGCTTAAAATCATCCATGGTGAGAACTGCAATTTCCTCTTGGCGACTAATAGCTAATTCGCACCGTTAAAGACATTGCATTTGGAGTGGTCGCATCCTAGAGAGTGAGGATGCATTGCTACTGGGGTGATCCCCCTCCTCCTCCTCCTCCTCCTCCTCCTCCTCTCGATTCGCCACTGCCTCTTTCTCTTTCTCGTGTCGGCTTTTCAGGCGTTTCCTGGATTGATTAAAAGACCGGAGATGGAGTGGTCAATGACGAGCGAACGTCGAGGGCGCTGAAGCAAATAAGACGTCAGTCACACCCAGATTATTGTGTACAGGGGCGTGTGTGTGTACACAGTAGTACACAAACAAGGAGCTCGTGACAGTGATGGACGTACAGTGGGAGCCCGAGGCCTCTCGGTTCATTGTGCTCGGAAACTCAACATAGCCCTTGTCATACTCAGTCCTGTGAGGTCTATAAGTTCTCTATCCTTGTTATTTTTTGCTTGTGAACTCAAGAACCTCATACATGCGTAATATATTTACTTAGTTCACGGGGAAAGCCCAGTTCTGGAAGACCTTGACCTTACGGAGACCTTGACTTTGAGGAGAGCTTGACCTTGTTAAACTCTGGTCCACGAATTCTATACGTTCTCTATCCATGTTTTGGCGTATGAACTCAAGAACCTCAAACATTTTTATTTAAAATAGACTTCTTCAGTTCACTGGGAAAGTCTAATTTAGGGAGACCTTGACCTTAGGGAGACACTGACCTTTGTAATGTTCTGGTTCTAAGAGTTCTAAGGAGATCTTGACCTAAAGATGTCTTACAACTCGTGGAACATAAAGCCACTAATTGCATGAATTAGCATGATAGAGAGGGCGCGGGGGTGAGGGGAGTGGAGAAGGAGTATTCAAAAGAAAATACAGAAGTAGTCTAGTTATAAGACAAGTTTTGACTCCCCTTTTTAGCCTATAAACAGCTATATCAGATACGAGGTGTAAACCCCTATCAGGCCATCAACATTCTGCGAAGAATGCCCGCCAAAGAGAAAAAAAAAACCTGCATTCGAACCTGGGACCTATCGCACCACAAGCTCTATACCCCTCCACCACCCAGCGGACAAATACAAGGAGAGGTGGACAGCAAGAGAGGAAGAAAACAAAAGAGGAAAAATGAGAGAAGAGAAGGAAAAAAAAGGATTAGAATATTGTGAGACTTGAACCCACCACCTTCGCTTTCACTGCCTCGTTGTCTGCCCTGAATCGGGAGAACACTGCACAGAAAAGATGGATGTGGAATAGGGAAGGTGAGGTGTGAGCAGGGAAGGGATAAGATTAGACGGGTGAGAGATTTACTAGAGATATTAAAGACCCGCCTGAGGTTTAAAAGGAGAGGAGAAAAAAGCATACTGGGACACGTTAATGACTTTGAATCAATTGCAAGGTTCACACTGGGGAGCGCTATTTTTTCCGAATTTCTCGAGTGAAACATTTCATACTACTTAGAAACTTTGCAGACCGCATGTTTACTGGCTAGACAGTGGAGAGGAATAGGGAGGAAGGAAGGACGAGCGATGTGAAAGAAAGATAGAAGATAGAATGGAAGAGAAAGTACCCTTCAACAAGAACTATCATCAGCTGTTCTTGTTGAATCTCATTTCGCTTTACCTCACGTTGTATTTTTTTAATCCCATTATTACAGCAAAGAATTATATGTTGTATGTAGATCTACCTAATATTCAAACACAAATGTAGCGCCACTTAGGAACACTCTTCGCTTAATCGCAGTTTTCTGTATGCTCAGGAGTTGCAATTAAACTGGGTCAGATGTACACTTTCGAGGGTATATAATTTTATCAACAAGTAGTGGAGATATCACTAAATATATTAAGAGCCTACACTATATTATGTATCTCGTTTAATCGCAGCGTTCTCTATACTCCCAGTTGCAACTGAACGGAGTCGGCTATGCATTCACGACTGTATTTATATCGACAAGCAGTGAAGATCTTATCACAAAATATAGGAACAGGTTAAACTATACTTACCCCGAAAATAAGAAAAATCGATAGTAAATACTGTGCAGCGTGGACTAGAACTAGAAGGGTGACAAATCAATCCATGTTTACCGTTTACCTTCTTCCGGCACGCGCTTACATATGATTATCATACAAACAGAGAGTTATCATGAGACGTAAAAAAATCGCTGTAGAGAAGAAAAAGATAATGTCTCGGCCGGCGTGGAGATAGTCAGTGGAATGCATTTTCTTTCACGATTCTGCAAATCGTTCTGTGGGCAGAATGATATCGTTGCACTTGACGTGAATGAAGCTTGGAAAGGAAGGAAGGAATATTTTATTAGGCCTTGGGCCAAAAAAACATTACATTGGCAAAAACATCAATAGTCTATCATAATACACACACACACACCAACTACAATAATTTAAAAAAAAAAAAAAGGATCATTACTATACATTGGAAAAAAGCCAGGGTCACGCGCAAACTTGCCATTTTTTTTTGCTTGCATAAAGATACCAAATTCTCCATACCACGGTATAACAGTTAGGCTCTTAAAGCTACGCCATCCGATTGATACCGTCCGAAAGAAAGTCCCTGCTGCCTCGATTCAGATGGGTTAGATTTCATATTTCAAATACCAGACATCTTTATATATCTATTTTCTTTGCTGTAACGTTCGGGTTACTGGTTAATGGTTAGGGTGGGTGTATGTGTATGTGTGTGTGTGTGTGTGTGTGCGCGCGCGTGTGCGTGTGTGTGAGTGCGTGTGCGCAATAATATAGATATTAATTTGATATGTATTGCCTAATATGTGCTCTGTAGAACTATGTATGTTTATGTATCACAATTGTATGTGCTGTCCCGTCGTCAATATGTATAAATGTATAGCCCATGTACCACAAAAGTGGTCTGGGTTCATTTTCAATAAACTTGTTAAACTTGTTAAACTTGTTAGCAGAACCGACATCCTTGCCCTCTGGGCAGACCCCTAGATGCTCAGTCCTCTGCAGCCATCGTCTTAAGGTGCAGATGCTGATGGTGTCGGTCGCTTGTTGGTTATGTGCTCCCCTTTCCATTCCGTAACGTTCGAAGGGACAGTAAACTAACGATCTGCGAAGTTTTATGTATAATGAACTGTTGTACTCGCGAAATTTGGTTTGGGTGAGGGGGAGGGGGTGGAGAAGGGGAGGAAGGGGAAGAAGCCCTCAGATATGAAGCGTGCGACTGAAAAGAGATTAGTGGAGTGTCTCATCATGCTCCTTTTCTCCTTTTATACCCCGGGTGGGCATTTAAGTTCTTGAGCTTACAGTATATCCGAATTTCGTTACTGTCACCAGATCTGCCTGAAATAGATTATCCAAAAACCTACTAGCTCTATATTATAGAATACGACTGTTTACGCCAACATAGAGGAAATGTGTCAGGCCAGGGCAATAACAGGCTAGATCTTGCCCAAAGAGGTTCTGGCCGTGCCGCCGGTGAATAGGTACCTAAGTAAAAAAGAGATCTGATCCAAGTGGTGGCAAACATTTTTATGATTGTGATGGTGGTGGTGGTGGTGGTGGACGTGGTGGTGGTGGTTTGAGGAAGAGGAGAATGAAGGGGGGAAGAGTGTTAGTGTTGCGATTTAACTACATGTGATTTGACTGTTTTGTTTGTGTATTCGAGGACTGGTGGAGGAACGGGGTGCACATGACTGTGTAAAAGAACCTCATAATGATTCTCTCTCTCTCTCTGTTTTCCTGTACTTTTGTGTATTTAGACCTGTACATTTGTCTGTCTGTCTGTCTGTCTGTCTGTCTGTCTGTCACCTATCAGCTCCTACTGTAAGATTCATGTGAATTTATGCACAAGATATTATATATACT
>JAWQUT010000373.1:623282-640246 GCA_033807755.1 Ellobium chinense | reverse complement strand
GAGGCGGGCAGGCAGACAAGCAGAGCAAGCAATGCCCTGGTGTTGCCAGAGAAACTGTTCTCAGGAAAGATAAGTCGCAGAACGGGTCGTTAAGAGTAGTTAGAGGTCTTGATCTAATCTCCATGCAGGCTCTCCAGACAGGTGCCCGAAGCAATTTTTCTTCTTATTCTAACGAGTCCAGTAAAAACAAAATAGAGAAGTAGAAGAAGAAGTAGAAGAGGAGGAAAGAGAAGAGGAAGGAGAAAAAGAAGAGGAGGAGAGAAAGAAGGAAAAGAAAAAAAAACAGAAAGAAGAAGAAAAGATAAGGAGGAGGAAGAAGAAGGGAAAGAAGATGAAGAGGAGGAGGAGGAGGAAGAGGGAAAAGAAAAAGGAGAGGCAGCAGAAAAAGAGAAGGAGAAAAAATAGAGGCGGAGGAAAAAGAAGAAAGAAGGAAAAAGAAGAAGAATAGGAAGAAAAAAAAAGGAGACGAGAAGAAGAAATAAGAAGAGAATGAGACGGAAGAAGAAGAAGATGACGAAGAAGAAAAGAAGGAGGAAGACGAAGAGGAGGAGGAAGAGGAGGAGGAGGGAAGAAAAAAAAGAATATGACGAGAGAAGAAAAAAGAAGAATATGACGAGAGAAGAAAAAAGAAGAGAAAAAGAGAAGGAGAGGAAAAGAAAAAGAACAATAAGAAATAGAGGTAGTGTTCTAGTAGAAGAAGTAATAGTAGCCGTAGTAGTAGCAGAAGAAGAAGAAGAAGAAGAAGAAGAAGAAAAAGAAGAAGAAAAAGAAGAAGAAGAAGAAGAAGAAGAAAACAACACTCCGTCAGGACAATAGGAATGGAACATTAATGTAAGTTCCTGAAATCTGTAAACATGCAGCAAATTAGTACTATAAAATTAGTGGACTAGATCTACTTACCATTCTTTTAATGGACTTCACCAGTCTCACTGTCAATACACACCACCACAGCAATTCACTATGGTTGTCTATAAAAGTAGCACTTGGATGTCCCAATTAAGAATAGGTCAGCTATCTGCGCGTAAAATAACAACGTGATCTTCTATTCTATTCTTCCTTCTTCTTTAGAACTATTAGAATTATCAAAGCAAACCGGTGATATAAAAACACACACAAAAAAAAATGGAAACCGTATATTGTTGGACAGACAATAATGTACTTGAAACTTTTGAGAGTTTAATTTCTTTCTTTGTGCCGTTCCCCTCCTCTCCTACCCCACGTACTCCGATAACTTTACCAAATGCAAACATAACGAAACACTTTCCCCGTGTGATCAAAAAGAGATACCCTTTGTTCTGATCGACTTCAAAGCTTGCAATAACATTTTGCAGTTCAATAAATGGTGGCCTATTATCCACGTGTGATCGATATGATATATAAAAACTGAATCCGTTCTCATTCAATCAAATCGTCTTCAGATCCATGTTACATCTCTTGAAGCCGGTGGGGATAACTTCTATTTGCCATTTCCTCCCCCACCCCTCCCCTCACCTCTCCTGCACCTATATCGTTACAAATAACAATGAATTCCTCTCCCTCAACTCCTCCCCCCTCCCTTTCCTCTTTACCAGACTGATCTGTCAAATCGACTAGACTGATCTGTCGTATCGAACGCGTCCAATCATGAGCATTAAGTTAAAGTAGTGTTGGTCTAGACTTATAATAAAAATTGCAGGCAGCTCTGTTCCAGCAATATGCCTTGTTAGTTACCCAAATTTCTGAAAAGCTTTGACATTATATCAATTGGTCACCTTGGAGCAAGAGTGGACCATCCCACGTTTTTGCGAGTTTGGCGGAAAAGGGTTCTGTAAATAGATATTGATTCAATCTTGATATAAATATCTGTTAAATTGCTATTTTTGCCCTGTGGGGGCTTCTAATACCAACTTTTTTCTGTTACAAGTCTCTATAACTCAGTGGCAACATAAACTTTATCCCTCAATTTCTCAAAACATAGCAAATGTGGGATGGTCCGCTCTTGCTCTACAATGACCAGTTAGTTTTGGTTGTTTCTATCGAGTGTTTATTCATTCTTTAAATAAAAATCGAAACAAGTTGCTGTGAAGTAAAAGCTTTTTCAGAAATGAGCATAAAAGGCGTGCCATTCTGTTGGAATTTCCCCCCTCCCAGCAATTTTAGCACAGACAGGCTTAACTAAATATCTCTCGTGTGATACAAAGCCATTATTTTTTGTTGTTCTGACTGACTTCCAGGCTTGCAATGTTTTGCAGCTGAATAATTATGTAGCAGCCTATTAAGATGTAATATGGATTAATGTAATTAAGATTAGACCTTTCTCCTCCTCTTTACTCCTCTGCGTTTACTTACAGTAACTTGACTTATCAGCGTTGTTATCAAAAGTGCAGGTGGGATAATTCCAGCTAAATGCCACTTTAGTTACGCAAATTTCTGAAGAGCTTTACTTTACAGCAATTATATTTAGTTGTCTCTGACAGGAGTTAATGTATGTAGTCTTTAAATATAAATCGAAATTGACTGCCGTAAAGTGAAAGCCTCTCAGAAATTAATCGTAATTGATGTGTCATTTTGTTGGAATTTCCTCTCGACAACTTTAGCATAGATAGGCCACATGGGCTCAACGAANGCTCTTGCTCTACAATGACCAGTTAGTTTTGGTTGTTTCTATCGAGTGTTTATTCATTCTTTAAATAAAAATCGAAACAAGTTGCTGTGAAGTAAAAGCTTTTTCAGAAATGAGCATAAAAGGCGTGCCATTCTGTTGGAATTTCCCCCCTCCCAGCAATTTTAGCACAGACAAGCTGAACTAAATATCTCTCGTGTGATACAAAGCCATTATTTTTTGTTTTTCTGACTGACTTCCAGGCTTGCAATAACGTTTTGCAACTGAATAATTATGTAGCAGCCTATTAAGGTGTAATATGGATCTGAAGATGACTATTTAGACCTTTCTCTTCCTCATTTCTCCCCTGCGTTTACTTACAGTAACTTGACTTACAGTAGTATCAGCGTTATGATCAAAAGTGCAGGTGGGATAATTCCAGCTGAATGCCACTTCAGTTACGCAAATTTCTGAAAAGCTTTACTTTACAGCAATTATCGTTAGTTGTCTCTGACAGGAGTTAATGTATGTAGTCTTTAAATATAAATCGAAATTGACTGCTGTAAAGTGAAAGCCTTTCAGAAATTAATCGTAATTGATGTGGCATTTTGTTGGAATTTCCTGTCGACAATTTTAGCATAGATAGGCCATATGGGCTTAACGAAATATTCATTGTGTGATACAAAGACATTTTTTTTTTGTTCTGATCCACCTCAAGGCTTGCAATAATGTTTTGCACTTGAATAAGTGGCAGCATATTAAGATGTAATATAGATCTGGAGACGACTTGATTGAATTAAGATTACACTCTGCCCTTTCCCTTCTTCGTCTTTTTTTTTTTTTTAGGTCATAATATTCTATCCCGTTTACCCCTTTTTCCCTTTCACCCGACTGATCTGTCATATCGAACACGCGTCCATTCATAGGCATTAACCATGTATGATATTCATTTAAAGTAATGTCAGCTTATGATCAAAAGTCCAGACAGGACAATTCCGGCAACGGTTTATTCATTCTTTAAGCATAAACCGAAACTGGCTGCTGTAAAGTAAAAGTTGTTTTTTTTTCTTCAGAAATTAGTGGAACTGACGTGGCATTGTGGTGGAGTCCCCTCCCCCCCCCCCCCCCCCNGACATTATTAACGTAGACGGGCTAAACGAAATACTTCTCGTGTGATACAAAGACATTTTTGTTCTGATCGACTTCAAGGCTTGCAATAACGTGCTAAAGTTGAATAAGCGGGTGCCTGCTAACCACGTCTGATCGATATAAATAGTAATATAATATGAATTTGTTCCTATTCAATAAAAAGTCCTCGGTTCCATAAACATGTTTCTGTTGATGCCGGTTTAACACCCTGCACTCTGTTCTTCCCCTTTCCCCCTCTCTCTGAGTCTCTCCCCTGCACTTATACCGTCACACTTTATTCTACTCCTTTTACCCTTCCCTCCCCTTCACCCCACCGATCTGTCGTATCGAGTCCATTCATTGACGTTTAGTTAAAATAGTATTAGACTTCCCATCAGAAGTGTACACAAGGTAATATCAGCAATATGCCACGTTAGTTACACAAATTTCGGAAAAACAAAAACAAAAAAAAAAGGTTTGGACTTTAGAACAATTAGTTTTCGTTGTTTTAACAAGAGTTTATTCAACCTTTAAACATAAACCAAGACTGGCTGCTGTAAAGTAAACGCGTCTCAGATAAGTGTAACTGAAGTGGCATTCTGTTGGAATTTGCCTCGACAATTTTAGCATAGCCAGACTTGACGAAATGCTCCTAGTGCGATACAAAGACATTTTTGTTATGTCGACTTCAAAGCTTGCAATAACACTCTGCAGTTTGAATATGTGTTAGCCTATTATCCAAGTCTGGTCGATATATCTGCACTGAAAATATATAAACTGAATCTTGTTTCAAGTGAATAAAAGATTTCTGCTCCATATATCTCTCTTGAAGCCGGTTTGATACGCTGTGCTCTACCCTATTCTTTTCTTCGTCTGTCTGTGTATCTGTCTCTCCCCTACACTTGTATATGTGTATTCCTCTCCCCTTCACCCCCCCCTCCCCACCATCCCTTCCACTCAATGATCTGCCATATTGAACGCATTCATTCATGGCCATAAAGTTCCAGTAGTGCATTCAACTCTGCTTAAGCACAACTCCTCAGGAGCACAAAAATAGCTTCGATTAAAAGGGGCTGCAGTTATAATTAGGCTTTATATATAGAAATACAGTACAGCATTTTGTTGCGTGGAATATGTTACGATTAAGCAAAGTTGTGGTTATCCAGATTGCAACTAAGCGATGTTGACTGTATTTGAGAAGTGATCAAAAGTGCAGTTCATCATTAGCATTTTGGCAAGTTGTGAAAGCTTCAGAAAAGTACATGTATTTCATGTCAATCTCTTTATCTGGTTCAACTGGACTAAAAACTCTTTCATGGAAACCTCTGTGACAAACCACTGTATGGTATTCCTTTCCACTTCTAATGTCTTCTGACAAAAAGGTTATGTTGGTTTTCCTACCAAACTCTCTTTTTCGGATCTTCGTGGTCTACAGTGGAACCTTGCTATTCAGTATTCATTTAATGAGTACAGTGTATACCTTGTTGTTATGTATGACTTTCACATGCAGTTTCATTATTATTCTTTCATCTTAATATTGACCTGCACCTTGATATTGAGAATAACTCAGTAATAAGTGTATGTTTTCCATGCACCAAGAATATACTGTACATTAAGATTCTAACGTAAACTAAGTAGCTAATAAACTATTTTCATGAAACTGCGAATGCTTTTGATATAAATCTAGTAATAGAATGGAGACAAAAATTCAGTTCAAGCAAAGAACAATAATAAACATATTCAATAGAACCACTATATTTTCCCAAAAGAATACCTCAGAGATATTTGTTGGAGGTCCTTCATTAGCTAGTTGTTTCAGGCCCATGAGAGGCCCTGTTTTGTTATATGATATTGTAGGCTACAGTTACGGTCATGGGTCCAAGGTTAATGCAGGCGAAAAATGCCAGTGCAGTATTCAATCTTGAACCACATTTAATGTGTACAACACCCCCCCCCCCCNCCCCTTTTCCCCTCTACAACACCATTCGAACCTCCCCACAAAAGACTTAAAAAAAAAAACACCACCCAAGCTGATGAAAATGACAAGCCATGCTTGCTGTGAAACTGAAGACTTTTAAAGATCATCATATGAAACTTTGCTATGGTTATAGTTGAAGCAGTTATTCCTGGCAATTTCCTCAAATTGCAAATGGTCTCCACATCATCATGCCCAAATCAACTTTAACATGCTGTTCTCTAATATAAATATTTGTATTTCAAATTACCACTGATGTCTGTAATGGCTGTTTTAGTTATTTATTTCGCAATGTCATTATTCTGTTTATAATAGTGTAACAGGGTTGAAATGTTTTATGTTTATGCTGGTCCAGAGTTTGAAACAAATCCATTCACCAAAGTAATGAAGAAATGGATTTCTTTTCTCTTGTTGTGTATTCATGTCACTTTGTTGCATGTCTCATAAATCTACACATTTTTGGAAACGATATTTAAGTGTTTATCCAGAGTGTATCTTACACGCCTTCCAACCTGACATTTGGAAACCAGTATGAGGAAGGGTGGAAATATTGTGAAACTGTAATGTGATTGAAAACAATGATTCAAAAAAATGCCTGCGATCCTGAAATATCCCCAGACAACTCTGGGCAAAAAGGAATGAGTGGTGGTGTGGTGGGGGTGGAGCAATGATATACAAGATAATATCTGCAGAAATTGAAAAAGTTTGCAATTTACTCTATCAAAATCCTTTTTATCATTCCATACCAGACATAGACGCACTTAACAACATCACTACCACCACCACCACCACCATCATCATCATCATCATCATCATCATCATCATCATCATCAGCATCCATAAACATAGATGTATTAATCACATGCACATGTCTACTCTGCATAATTGCAACTCCATGGGAACATGAAAACTTAAGTGGACTATCTTCTTCACTTGCAGGTTTTCTGCCAAATATTACAATTAAGCCAAAAAAAAAAAAGTGCAGTTAAGCAGAGTTGACTGTATCTGGATATATAGAAGCACTGTCAAATGAACAGTTACAGTAGCACAGTACTCCTTCATGACTACCAAACATTTAGAGTCCTCCCTGTGTAATGGGAACGACAAAATACTGAAATAAGGGATCACTTTCATTACAAGTATTCATGGTATCTTTATTTTCTCAATGGAGAAGAATTAAGAACAGAACAAAGACCAAGTTATTCAATATCAATCTTACACCCACATGTAGAAAGCACAGACATACCTCATTCACAGATATTCTCTTACATTTATCCTTTACCAACTAAGGCTTTAGAGGAGGGACAAAAATATCTCTCTAATTCATGAGCAGGGAACAACTCAAACATAATGTATGATCAGCAAAAATGTATGGCCTAAACTGCCAATGTTCTTCCTCTTTGCAGTTAAAAAAAAAAAACTTCCTTATCTCAAACCCTTCTCCCCTCCCTTCTTTTTTTCCCCAAGACCTAAACAAACATTCACTGTCATCATAAAGCTCTTCTTCCCTCTCCCCCATCCCCATCCAAAACCAAAAAGCCTGAGAGATTTTAAAGGAGAAGACCAATATCTGCTGCTGATAGTATTACTAAATGTCTTGTATGGCAGAGGCCTTTTTCTTAGAAGATCACTGTCTAGTGGACCTGACCAAATTCAAGGTCAAAACTTTTTTTTTACAGGATTCAAGTGCATCATTAAGCTTTCAGATGATATCAGTGACTTGATATGTAATCAAAGAACGATTTTGTCTCATTTTAATTGAGTGCAAGACATACAGTCCTCCTACACAAACAACCAGTGAAGGTAACCTTAAGGGACATAACCAGATTTCTGCAATGAGACAATTGCCCTGTGTTAGGTTCTCCTGAATGATCTTTCTGAACTGCATCAAGTGCATGTGATATACCAAGTCACCCTCAGATCAACTGGGTCTAGCTACAGATCTTTTCAGAAATGACTGACGCAGACATCACCACTGTCAACACCTTTGTTAACTTTTTAGAGCTGAATTCTTGGGACAAGATTACCGTAGGATTAACCCTGCAGCTGTTTGTCTGTACACGTATACTGACACTGAATTGATTGAAACCCCATAAGTGTTGTTAACAAAATTCATCGTGAGATAAATCCCACTTTCTCCTCAACTGTCTGTTTGTCACCTATGAATGCCTCGAAATGGACAATCTGAGAAGAAATTGTTGCATTAATAATAATCATGTTTTTAATCGATGGGTGAAGTCATGGGATTACATAACAAGTCTGGACTATGATGAAGCCTCTCAGGTGGTCTCCCTGAAACATGCAAGGTATCATCATGACACTTTTGGGCGGAGATCTCATGGCAGCCTGCCCTTCCTGATAGCAAGTTATTAGATGTAATCCCTGGGAAGCTATTTTTACCTCTAGTATTATGCTAAACTAACATGACCTATCTGAGGCAAACTAAAGCAAGGATAGCAAACAGATTGATTAAGGGTAAGGGAATGTAGCACACATGTGACCATGACAAGATGTAATATAATTATGAATGCACAACTCTGACATCCAAGAAAGATTTAAAAGTCATGTTCACTGAACTTTCATACATTGCCCTAGTAGCCCATATGCAACTGACACAATATTAAGACATCCACCTTTTTATCCATCAACAAGTTCGGCAAACTGTAACAAAAATACATGAAATGGCAGACACACAACAACGAGCTGCACCAAACAAAAAAAAAAACCAGCTTTGAGAAAACAAAGACATTTTCTCTGAGATGTTGCCTGGAAGAAAACAAACGTGATTAAGACACAGATGCAAGATAATCCTTAATTTCAGAAGGTGATAGACGACGGAATCCTGTTGCATCACATATCCCTATTTCAATGTTGTCCTCTGTCATCTGGCCTTCAAAGCTCTCTTTCAAAGTCAGGATTGCAGTGTGAACAGCGTCTTCCAACTCCAAATTATCACTATATCTGTTGATTAAATGCAAAAGTTAGGATTAACCTTTTTAACACTGTGACATGCACCAACCTCCTATTCCTTCAATCAGAGTGCACTGCAGAGGAAAATGCCAAGGATACAAACCAGTGACAGATACTTTTAACAAAAAAATAAAAGCTATGTAATTAACATTCTGACATTTTTGCATTTTCATTTTTTGGCACAAAACTAATTGCTTGTTGATAAATACAAAATGATTATATAATTGACCCATGCTTAAAATAATGGGTTGCTTACAGTTTGCTGTGTTATGTGGAATTTTGAATCACAACATTTGTGTGTGTCAGTGTGAAAGGTAAGACTGAAAGGTGTACAATCACTGCGCACCACAGTGTGAAGTGATTTGTGCTGATAAATCAGTTTATTATAAAGACTTAAAATTTTAGATGCTATCTGCTAGGCATGCTATTATTTTGTGCATACCTTTTGCTAATCAAGATAATCTGTTTGGAATAGAACTATAATAATTCACACATAAGACTTTGCAACAACTAAGTCTGCAGAGCATGATGTGAAAAGGTAATGATCCACGTTTGGGAAGAGAAAGGGTCCCTTAATATTGTCCCAAAAGGTTGCTTTTTATTCCCTTACACTATTCCTGGCAAATGCACTTTGGGGGAACCTCGGGATTTTACCAAATGGACATACTACACTCGTAAACTTAAGTAATGAAATGCAGAGAAATTTTATTCCTGCAGCTTCCTGTATTTTCCTGCTTTTCACTCTCTACAATTTTTTTTTTTTTTTCATTTCTCTTTCCCACTGACTCCAGGGGCAATGTTTTCTAATGTCCTCTGTATCTATGGGCCAGGTGACACATGAAATTTGTTAAAAATCCCTTTCAAGTATGAAAGTGTGTTCATTGTTTTTTGCAAAGAAATTCTTTCCTGAAGTCTAATAATGATATATGCCCTTACCTTTTCTCTAGAAATGTTTTCCCATTGACATGATTTCTACCCATGGCTGTGGCTTTCCAAGCAAAATGAGCACCCTGAAAAACAAGCCATGACATTTAGGAGAGGTCATGGGGTCAAATTTAACACAACGAAAAGAACGACTATCAGCACAGAATAAATCCAGCTATACATTACATAATCAGAATAACAAAAGTCACACACCAGATAGGCGGCAAAGTTCAGTTGTTACTGAAAGTGAGAGAGAAACAAACAGAAAGTAAGAACTAGATTAATGTATTCCTGTATTAGTATAAGGTACTTTCCCAAAGTCATATTTGTCTCTTATATTTTGTGATGAGACAATTTTTTAGGTAAAAATTACTCCCTGAGAACCTTAATGTCTTAAGTGCCACTGACCAATCTTGATAAAAATGGAGTTAGTTTTGCTGGCATGAAAATTCATAAGATAAAACAGTTAACAAATGCAGAAACTGTTATGTCCATACTGAGACAAAACAATGTTGAAATGGCTGGATGAAAAGCTAAGATTCCCAACCTTGTGATGATTGTAGTTTGAGCAAATTGACCCTTAAGACAATTAAGCTATCAAGAAGTCAAGCATGAAAGTCCATTCATCACACATCTTGCAATTCATCCCCTGCCCCTTTAGCACTCTCTTCAACCCAGCCCCTTTCCCCAAATAAAAAAAAAAAAACCGAAATGTTTTCGACCATTCTTATCACTATCCCCCTCCTCCAGTCTCATACTTACAGAGGGGTCACACTGATATAGATAAGGTTTTTCCTCATCATGGTTCCAGCCTGCCAGCAATAGGGAGACACCAAACGGCCTCACACCTCTGAAAAGGAAGAAAAATGAGATAAATTATAAGGACTTACAATTTTAGATGCCACTTACCAGGCACCTTCTAATTTGTGTGTACCTGTTGCTAACTTAGATCATCTGTCTGGGATAAATCTAAAACAATTCACAGATACCCGACTCTGTGTAATGTACCAGAAATTTCATTTACAGTAATGATGACATATGAGAGAATAAAACACTGGGCAAAATCTAACGATCTGAAGTGAATTTATGTTTTACAGTCTACATGTATTGCTGATATCTCAGGTTGTCTTTACCCAAAGTCATCTGTTGTATATCAACAAAGGAAGTTTCAACACGTTTGTTAGTTATAATTCATGGCCACGTAATTCTAATTCAGTTGTACTATGCAAAGATGTCACTCACTTTTCATGAACTCTCAGGCTTTATTGCAGTTTCTTGTGGATTAAGTCCCTTTGTCTATTTCTTATATCAGACTGGTCAACAGCATAAACATAAAATGCAAAACTATCACTAGGCCAAACTTTGAAACACAGTTATAATCAATAAACTACAATAATTTTTGGCCTGTCACAATCTGAGATGTTTATGTATGATGTTGTCATAAACTATGTTTATCTTTCTATTAATAATTTACCAGGTTAATAATAACACACAGCCTTCTATAAAAAAAAAAAAAAAAAGCATTCTCAAAATTTCAGACCATTATCAACAACTACAATATCTAGATACCACCTACAGTCCACAACATTGTTAATAAACCTATACGAGATTGACAAGCTCACATGAAAAAGAAATGACTATGAGCAATATCCTACATCCAAATTTTATTCTTAGCCTATCTTCTACAATTGCTGAGTCAAACTTAAACAGTGTTGATGACTTTCATTAGTCTAATGGAAGAAAAAAAAAATCATCTGAAACAGTAATACTGACTCAACACTAACAACATATCCATATTTTTCTTTCAACATGTTATATTACTGAAAGTGATTCTTATCCCATCTAAGCTATGTAAGCAAGCCTCACCCTGACTGTGTAAACTCCTGCATGACGTTGGCCACCTTCTGAACCAGCTGGTCTACTGGGATTTGTTCCTGGTAGGTGAGAAAGTATTGGGAGGCCAACTTTCTGGCCCGACGAGTCAATACCCTGCAGAAATCACAGGTCAATCACATCAAACATGGTTAATCCACTTCAGTACATAGTTATGACAACCACAGACAGAAATGATACCAATAATGATAAAATGACTTGGGAAGTTGCTGCTAAAAGTGGGCAAGTTGACATCTATATCCAAAGTCATAAAAATAAACAGAACAAAACAGTAAAAATGACTAAGCTAACTTACTAAGGTTTAACTAACTTAATATATAAGAGATCTTTCACAGTTGCACAACAAAACTTGATCTGAATAAACCTAAGGTCTCATCAACTGATAAAACATAGTCATGATTTCAAAGCTTAGAGATCAAGTGAGTGAGAATAGCAGGTTAACAATCTCCTTGTTGGGGAGGCAGTATAACAACATGTGACAAAGACATATTAAACAAAATAAATCGCAAAGCAGAGAAAGTTATAACATGCGATTTACAATCTATAGATGAGCTGCTTGATAAAATTTACGATCAAAAGCACAAACTATCTTAAACGACCCAACCCATATTTTATTTGATGAATTTAAAAGATCTGAAAGAAGTAAACGAATTTTACAACCACCAGCAAGAACTGAAAGATATCATAGGTCATTCGTGCCTTTGGCATCAGGAAGGCTCAGGTCTAGCAGTTTGTGAACAGTGTGTGTGAGTGTTGTGTGTGTGTGAGAGACAGAGAGAGCGTATGTATGCATGTTGGTGTGTGCATCTGTGTGTGTTTATATTAATGTACTTATGTATGTATCTACATCTGTGTGCTCTTGCCTATAGCGTGGTTTTGATGTGCACTTGTCTGAGACAAATTTCCTGTGCAAAGATAAACAAAGTTAATCAATAAACAAAGTTTATCTTATCTTATCTTATATTAAATGTGTTTTACAATCACTTCGCCAGTTGCATAGCTTGGTCAGTACCTGAAATCCGGCCCCATGCCACTGTAAACCATCCCAATGCCTTTGGTGACTGGCTCAATCTTGTGTATACTATGCTCATCATACAGCACTGACTTTTGCTTCTTCTCTGTAGCTAGAACAACCCCATTGGTAGCTGTTATGGGAAGATGTGAGAGGAGAAGAGCAAAAGCATTAAAAAAAAGTATCCTGATCACTGTTTTACAACAATTAGATAGCTGGATGCTGTAACATACTGCACATTTCCATGTTTTTTTATATACCACAGCAAGATTGTTACAGTACATAGTTTAATGGGCCATTTCAAAGTTTCAAGCCGTTATGTTATGCCTTCAGTGTTGCCAGTTAAACTGGAAACATACTTCCATGTGAATAACTAAATCACTGAACACTGCTCTGTGGTATTCATTGACAGTATCCTAACATTATACCATGAGTCCAAAACATTTTTCTATCAAATATCAGTCTCCCCAAACTTTCACCCTCCTTGCAAATGCAAAGCCTCACTCTGTCTTTCCTGTAAGCAATGATTTTTTTATTTCTGTACATTTTCACTTCACGTCTTTTTCTTGCCTCCAAGTCATGAGCTCCTACAAATTTCGATTTTCTCACCTTTAATGCCAACAGATGGTGCCCCAGCACCGACAGCTGCCAAAGCATACTCGATCTGGACAAGCTTCCCCGAAGGGCTGAAAAGAAGATCAAACCACAATTTACCACGCTAGTCCTCTGAGATGTATAATCTTCCAATTCTGTGGAAGAATTTTCTGGTCTCCCTTGGGACACTCTGCCACCATTTATAACCATTAGACATATATCTGTGCACATCTACATTATATCTAAGACAGCTCCTCCTCTTTATTTAAAAAAAAAAAAAGAAAAAAGAGCTGCAGCCCAAATATTCCGTCCTCACTTCAGTCATTATCACACAGAAAGCTTCTGTCCGCTAAACCTGCTGATCAGATGACAAGATGATGTGCTCCCAGGAATGAGAACAACATGCATTACTGTCACTAGTGTCAGTGTGACTCACGCTCTACAAATAAATTCAGGATCACCTTATAAGGATCGGGAGGATTCCGTTATTTTGTGGTAGTACTAGTTTGCAATAAGGAGTTACGCCCGCTTCAACTGATGCTCCTGTCTCAAGAGGCGGAAGGATTTCCATATGTGGTAACTCCTACAACTACGGTCAGTACCTTAATTCCAAATAATGTACTAATACAACCCTAACCCTACCCCCCTAACCCTAACCCTACCCTCAACCTTAACACTAATGCCTACTGAGACAGGAGCATCAGTCGAAGCGAGCGTCCTTATCACCAGCACCACATATGGCAATCCTCCCAAATAGGCATTAGTGTTAAAGTTAAGGGTAGGGTTAGGGTTAGGCCATGGTTAGGGTTGTATTAGTATACTATTTGGAATTAAAGTACTGACCGTAATTGTAGGAGTTACCACATAATTCGAGGGGTGCCTGCGCAAAGGCCTTATCTCCCTTATATATTTCATATAACGATACGGTCTTTGCGCAGGCACCCCTCGAATTATGGAAATCCTTCCTAAGGATCAAACCTAAGTGAATTAATATGACAGGTATCACATGACAAGAACATTATTATCTACAACTTCAAGCATTTCAGTAGGTAGACCTTGTCGCACCAGTGCAGTTTTGTTTTTCAGCTGATCACTTTTTCAGTGCTGGTTGTCTTTCAGTCTTCTCACACTTAGCCCTACTCACAGATGAAAAAATATTTTCCTCATCATCTCATTTCTGTGTACATCATTGTGTACCCGTCAGAAATACACAAAGTGAAAATGTGCATGCATTGTTTCTGCGTTAGTACGAAGGCTGACAAAGAATGATTTTCAATCAATGATAATGCACTTTTGAGGCTACGAACCCACTGCTAAGTGCTAGGCTCGGTGGACTAATTCTGTATATAAACCAGGTCAAGCGATGGCCGGTCTCTGAGGCATGCGCCAAGTAATAGAAAAGAAAATCAGAGCAACCAAAGTATCCTACCGCGCGCAACAAATCAGGAAATGTTTGGTGAAATTACCTAAAAGTCGTGAGAGAAAAGCTGTAGCGTTCCGACATCTTGGAAACAAGAACTTCCGTTGAAATATTAAGGACGATTTCAACTACCAGTAATTGACTTTACTATTCGCACTCGGAGAGACGAGCTTTGAACGCAGATTCCTAACAAACAGCAATTTGAGACATAGACTACATACCCAACTATGAAAAAAAAAAACGATTTAGAGAAAAACAAAGAAAAATGAAGAGAGAAAAGACTGATTCCAGACTAAAGATTCCGATAAAACCCAATGAAACATAACTTCGTTTATGAGTGAATAGCAAGATCGATCATCTAACCAACTCTAAGAAATTATGATCGTATTTTGCCGCTAACATTCATTTGTTGATATGAGATTGAACCAACATGATAATGAATACATGGACCTGAAAAGAGTTAACGATGTTTTATAATTGCTTAAGTCCTTTCGAGTGCCCAGTAAGAATGTGAATATTTGGGAAACGTGGGAAACTATTCTATATTCTATAGACTAGAATAGTACTCGACTTTTCGATTAATTCAATGTACAAATACTCCACATATTAACCCTGTCATACTTCCGCCGGTAAGCTTCTGCCAGATTTAACGGATGTTTATATGTGTTACAAAAAAAAATAGAGTTAGATTCTAATTACTTATAAAACTACTAGATCTGGTGACGATTAACCTGAGTTACCACTCTAGTCTAAAGCACTAAATTACCATATGAGATGGTTAAAGGTAAATTTTATAGTGATGCCATGTTATAAATCTTTAAAAACAAAAATGTAACAGTAACGTAGAAGCAACCTGGCAAAAGAAGTGGCTCCGTCAACAGCAGACAGAGGGGAAGCGATAATCACTGTGAAAGTGTGATAACCTAGGTCCATAGCATGATGGAGCAACTTTGCGTAGGAACTCCCGAGCCCTTTACCCCTCCTTCTTCGAGTCACAAATACGAGTTGGAAAATTAATGGATTTTGTAAGCCGTTTTTTTTTTTCTGAGGTCTGCGGATTAGCTCTCCAATTTTTTTTTCCAGTTGTGAAGTGGGTTCTGCTCTGTTCTGCCCCGCTCTGCTCTGCTGTGCTCCCCTCCCCTCCCCTCTTCTCTCCTCTCCTCTCTCGTTCTACACCCACCTGACCTGCTAGGATTTTTTTATTTTTCTTATATCCCCTACTGTTAATGTACAACTCTTTAATTAAGGGCGGTCTCCGATGCTGAGATGATCAAGTTCTTAATTCTTAAAGGGATAAAATATACAAATTAATTTTGTACAGGCTTACAGCAATTTGATGAGCAATCACAACAATAAATTCAAGTCGATCTGTTCGTATGTGTAGTATTTCACACATACAGAGGGGCGACCGAACGACCGAACGACCGACCGATCGACAGACAGACAGATAGACAGACAGAATGGCGACAGACGGCCAGACAGACAGACAGACAGACAGACAGACAGACAGACAGAAAAACAGACAGACAATCAGACATAGCAAACAGACTTACAGAAAGATACACAGACAGCCTTTATAATATAATTATAATTACATATGGAGTGACACATACCCTTCACTTCCCTCTCCCTCCTCTCCACAGTATGTAGAACCATACAATAGCGAATTAAAGGGGACCAATGGCCATGTTGATAACCAAGGGAAACTCCCAAAACATTAGTAGTGTTTTCTGTAGTGAATGCAGTACGTTAGCTAACATTTGGATTATGCATACGGCCACCATTCATAATTTTGAGTTTGTGAGTAAAAGTTTATATTATAAACAATTAAGGACTCAGGACAAGAACATTACGAACAAGTATATGGGTATGCCGAGTACTCGAGGTTCAAGTTGTGAGGCCTTAGTGTAAAGGCATGTGTGGTGCTGCCCATTGGTGCGTTTCTGGGCCTCAATCTGTGATGGTTGCAGCATCATGAGAAGCCGTGCTGTCTGGTTATCGAACTGACCCACATGACAACACACGCTGATTGCAGTTTAGTGGTTTAGTGTCCTTATCCAGGGGCGGGACAACGAATTAGCTGGTGGGGAGATGGGAGGGGATAGGGGGAGAAGAGGGAAGATGGGGAAACGTTGGAGTCATTTCCAATGTACACCAGCCTTATTGTATGTAATGAGTGAACGATAGTCTATTGGGGAAGAGGTGTGAGGAAAAGAGAAGCTTCATGCACAACAACAACAAAGGCAGTAACAACTAGCTAACATNCGAATTACCTGCTGGGGAGATGGGAGGGGGGAGGGGGAGAGGATAGAAGATGGGGAAAAGTTGGAGTCATTTCAAGTGAACATCCGCCTTATTGTATGTAATGAGTGAACAATATTCTATTGGGGAAGAGGTGTGAGGAAAAGAGAAGCCTCATGCACAACAACAACAAAGGCAGTGACAACTAGCTAACATCCTCCCCCTG